>UESW01004232.1:0-22613 GCA_900491605.1 Calamus simplicifolius | reverse complement strand
AAAATTGAAACCTGCTGCAGTGTCCCCATCGATGATAGAACAAATTAAGGAGGAAATTGAGGGAAAGGAATAATAGATTAATCTTTTTGAGAAAAACAAAAAGGATGGCAAATAGTGCTGAACACGAATGTTTCTCTCTTATTACATGGCAACCACTGGGACTGAGCAAAAAGACCCAGGCTTTTTTGCGTTCATTCACCACTGTCAACCTAGCTAATGCTGTTAAGGAAGACGTGAGGACGGACCTGCACCACTGCTTTTATTAGAGATAAAGATTATTTAAAAAGGAGGAGGAGATACGATGGTGAAAGAAGGCTATAGATCTTTTTTGGTTTTTCAACCCCTTCTGAAATGGAATGCCCCACCGTGCGAAGCTGCTGATGATCTTCTGGAGGGTCAATATAGCGGTGAATTAGGCAAATTCTTGAGTTCCTCTTTCTTCAAACATCCTGTATAAAAGAAATAACAAGCTGGTCCCAACTCTTTCGGCTTGTAGCTAAGACTTTCCTCCTCTTTCATTTTTGACTAGAGACTTGAGACATATAGGCTAATGCAATTGGAGGGAGAGTCCAATAAATCCAATATCAGTTTGAAGTATGGGCATCTAACAAATATATGATTAACCATTTCCTATACTGCTCCACATAGAATGCACCTCAAGCTTAGTAGCTGATATGGCTGATCCAGCATCGTTAGAATAAAAGGTAACAGCAGCTAATGGAGATCAGCATCTCTCGACCCTGATACCTCCTCCGGTCTCGGGGTGCACTAGCATCATCTCACCCTCAAGACCCCCTCCGGTCTCGGGGTGGGATCACCACATTTCGACCCCGAGACCCCCTTCTGGTCTCGAGGTGCATCGGCATTATCTCACCCCCGAGATCCTCTCCGGTCTCGGGGTGGGATCACCATGTCTCGACCCCGAGACCCCCTTCCGGTCTCGGGGTGCACTAGCATTATCTCACCCCCGAGACCCCCTCCGGTCTCGGGGTGGGATCACCATGTCTCGACCCCGAGACCCTCTCGGGTCTCGGGTTGCACTAGCATTATCTCACCCCCGAGACCCCTCCGGTCTCGGGTGGGATCACCATATCTTGACCCCGAGACCCCCTTCCGGTCTCGGGGTGCACCGGCATTATCTCACCCCCAAGACCCCTCCGGTCTCGGGGTGCACCAGCACCATCTCACCCCAAAACCCCCTCCAGTCTCGGGGTGGGATCACCATATCTCACCCTCGAGACCCCATCCGGTCTCGGGGTAGGATCACCATGTCTCGATCCCGAGACCCCCTCCGGTCTCGGGGTGCACTAGCATTATCTCACCCCCGAGACCCCCTCCGGTCTTGGGGTGAGATCACCATATCTCGACCCCAAGACCCCCCTTCGGTCTCGGGGTGCACTAGCATTATCTCACCCCCGAGACCCCCTCCGGTCTTGGGGTGGGATCACCATATCTTGACCCCGAGACTCCCTTCCGGTCTCGGGGTGCACCGGCATTATCTCACCCCCGAGACCCCCTCCGGTCTCGGGGTGGGATCACCATATCTCGACCCCGAGACCCCCCTCCGGTCTCGGGGTGCACCAGCACCATCTCACCCCCGAGACCCCCTTCGGTCTCGAGGTGGGATTACCATATCTCACCCCCGAGACCCCATCCAGTCTCGGGGTGGGATCACCATATCTCGACCCCAGACCCCCTCCGGTCTCGGGGTGCACTAGCATTATCTCACCCCCGAGACCCATCCGGTCCCGGGTGAGGTCACCATATCTCGGCCCCGAGACCCCTCCGGTCCCGGGGTGCACGGGCATCATCAGCGATTAGCACACGGACCAGCTTTCGAACCAAATGACAGCTTTGGGCCACCTGGCGCGCCCACGTGATTCTCCGTGCGCCCGTGATTGCTTGCAGCCATGCCTCATAACAGCGTATGGTGCACTGCATGTTCCTGTGCGTGATTGCGCCCCGTTACGGAGGGCCATGCCTCATAACGGTGTATGGTGCTCTGCATGTTCTTGTGCGTTACTGTGCTCCGTTACGGTGTACGATTCACTGCCACTTGCCACTGTGCGCGGTCATGTCAAGCAACGGCGCGCACCAAATACAACCGCGGCTGCAAGACACATTAATGCCATGTTGGCAGGTAGCGCAGGACGCCTCCGGCATGCACAGTGATGGTACGACAGCAATCTTCCGAAATAGTAAGACGGGATATTCGGATAGGTATAAAAACACGCGCCCGCACTGTAAGTAAGGATCCAAACTCTGGTTTTCTAGCTTTCTTCCTCCTAGAAAAACCCTAACCGTCTCAGCTCCCTTCCGCTAAGCGGTTCTTGTCTGATCCCAAGTGACTGACTTGAGCGTCGGAGGGTCCCCACCGGAACATCCGGTCTCTGGGGACTTTTCTTGCAGGGGTCCGAAGAGAAGGACGTCTGTCTTCCCCAATGTTTGAAGAAGGTGACTTGGCATCATCAGATTGGCACGCCAGAAAGGGAGGAAAAGAGAAAGACATCAAACCAGCAATCTACATTTCCTCTCTTCAAGCTCTTGAAGCCATGGTGACGACCCGAACGAAGGGAGTTTTTGCCGGTTGCACTGGGGGGCAGCGCCGTGGGGCCGGTCCACCCGCGGAGGCCCCCTCTCGCAGCCAGTATTCCGGAGCCGCTGCACCCCGGGAGCCGGGGCCTTCCGCTCCTCAGGTCGATATCCCTGAGCCTCCTCTGCAACAGTTCCAAGAAGATCGATTCATCACCCTGGCCACGCAAGTCCAGTCTTTGGCGGCGGCGGTTCAGGGCCTGCAGCACAGCAGGCGGCCGCGCAGCAACCGGAGCTGAATCCATCTGTCCCAGGGGTGGTGCAACCCAGCCAGCATTCCTCCTGGAGGAGATCGCCAGTGCCTGGGGATCGCCACCATTGATCTCCGCCCAAGCTCACCACGCAAAGCCTCTAAGAGACACCGGTCTCCTTCGCCACGCTAGTGTCTCTCCTAAGCGGCGGCACGGGAAGGAGGCGGAGCGCCCCCGCCGGCATCGCCGTCCCTATTCTTCGTCTTCCGAATCTTCGGGGAGGGCTCTTTTGATGGCCGATGCCTCGCCGAGCCGAGCATCGACTCGATGAATATAATCAGAGGCTGGAGGAGCTTAGCCGTCGGATCACCCACCTGCCAGAAACAGACTACGACAGCCGGCCTCCCTTATCTCGCCGCATCATGGAGAGCCCATCTCCACCAGGTTTCGTCTTCCCCAGCTAGATCCATATGATGGGACCACAGACCCCCTGGACCACTTGGAAAGCTATAAAGTTCTCATGCAAGTCCAGGGGGCCACTGACTCGCTCATGTGCATTGCCTTCCCGGCCACCCTGAAGAAGGCTGCATGAGCTTGGTACTCCCGTCTGCTGCCACGAAGCATCGATTCCTTCCACCAGTTGGAGAGGGCTTTCTTGGCCCATTTTGACACCTGCCGGAAGATTCCAAGGGTGGTGGACAACCTCTTCGCCGTCCAGCAGAAGAGCGGTGAGTCCCTGCGGGACTACGTCGCTCGGTTTAAAGAGGCAGCTCTGGAGGTCTACAACCTTGAAGACTCGGTGGCCACCTTGGCCTGAAGCGGGGGCTCTGCCCATCTCGCTTCGCGTACTCCCTCGATAAGAAGCCGCTGGGTTCCTACGCTGAGCTTCTGATCCGGGCCCAGAAGTACATCCGGACAAACGAGGTCAACTTTTCCCGATGCGAGGCTGGTGGGAACGTCCCCAAGAAGCCGGCCCGATCGGAACCTGCTGAAGCTCGCCCCAGGAGACCTGAGCCTCCTCGCTGGCCAGACAACCCCCGAGCCCCTGCACCAAGAGACGGACCCTACACCCCACTGCCCCCGATATCTCAGATTTTGCTCGAGATTGAAGGGGAGTCCTATCTGCAGCGCCCTCCTCCAATGAACCAGAAGATCCCTCGCAACAAGAACCTCTACTGCTACCATCGGGATCATGGTCACGACACCGACGAGTGTCGCCAGCTGAAGAAGGCTATTGAAGACCTTATCCAGCGGGGCCACCTGGGAAAGTTCGTCCAGAGGAACAACCTAGGAGCTCCTGGCCCGTCAGCGCCCCGCCGTCGATGATCGATAATGCCCCAACGGAGAAGACGGTGGCAATGATTTCCTGGGGGGCAGGAGGCCCGTCGAAGAGGCCGAGGGGAGGGGGAGTCAGAGTCTGTAATTCCTTTCTTTGAAAAGGACTTAGATGGGGTAGTGAATAAAAATGATGATAGCGTCGTCATGTCCATGACGATCGCTAAACATCCTGTAAAAGAATTCTAGTTGATAGTGGGAGTTCTGTGGATGTTTTGAATTACGACGCTTTTGTTCGCATGAACCTGTCACTGATCTACTCCGGCCTGTCGCCACCCTTGATGGGATTTACGGGAGATTCTGTAAAGTTGAGGGGGAGGTCACTCTCCCTGTGACGGCTGGCACACCCCCGTGTCAAAGCACTGTTTTCATGAAGTTCTTGGTGGTTCGCGTGCCCCTCGCATACAACGCGATCCTCGGAGGCCCGGGCTCAATCTCTTGGATGCTGTCATATCCACTAAGAGGCTCCTCGTGAGGTTTCCACCAGCAAGGAGTCGGGGAGATGCGGGGAGAGCAGAATCCACCTACACTTTGCTACCACTTGGCCCCTAGTCCGCAGGGGGCGGCACCCGCACCGGTACCTGAGACGCTGGACCCCCGAGACCTGGAGAGAAGGGGAGAGCCGGCCGAGCGACTGCTTACTTTCCCCCTCGGGGAGGACCAAGAGCAGTCCGGATTGGAGCCCTACTCCAGGAGGAGGCTCGTGACCGACTCCTCACCTTTCTGCGAGCTAATGCGGACGTCTTCGCCTGGTCGGCGTCCGACATGCCGGGATTCCAGAGGAGGTGATTACCCACCAACTTAACATTCGGCGGGGTGCCGACCTATCCGGCAGAAGAAAAGGAGTTTCGCCCCGACCGACAAAAGGCCGTGGATGAGGAGGTGCGGAAGCTGCTGGCGGCCGGTCACATCCGCGAGGTGCATTACCCGGACTGGCTGGCGAATGTCGTGATGGTTCGCAAGGCCAGCGGGAGCTGGAGGATGTGCGTGGACTTCACCGACCTCAACAAGGCGTGCCCCAAAGACAGCTTCCGCTGCCCCGGATCGACCAGCTAGTGGACGCCACGTCCGGGCATGAAACCCTTAGTTTCATGGATGCATTCTCGGGGTATAATCAGATCAGGATGAACCCGGCGGATGAAGAAGCCACCTCTTTATTACAGAAAAGGGGATTTACTGCTACAAGGTGATGCCGTTTGGGTTGAAAAATGCCGGAGCCACCTATCAAAGGTTGATGAATAAGGTCTTTGAGGACCAGATAGGGCGTAACATGGAGGTGTATGTGGATGATATGCTGACCAAGAGCACCAGTGCAGCTGACCATGTCGCCGACCTCGAGGAGACCTTCAACAACCTGCGCCGGTATCGGATGAGGCTTAACCCCCACAAGTGTGCCTTTGGAGTGGCAGCAGGCAAGTTTCTGGGTTTATGGTAACCCAGCGAGGGATTGAAGCCAACCCTGACAAGATCAGGGCTATCTTGGAGATGAGGCCCCCAGCTAACAAGAAGGAGGTGCAACGCCTGACTGGGAGGGTGGCGGCTTTGAGTCGTTTCATGTCAAGATCGGCAGAAAGGTGCCTGCCCTTCTTTAAGGCGCTGCGCAAGGTCAACGGCTTCGAGTGGACAAAGGAGTGTCAGGGTGCCTTCAAGGAGTTGAAGCAGTTTCTATCCACTCCCCGCTGTTGTCCAAGCCTAAGAATGGAGAGGAGCTCTTCCTATATCTTGCAGCCTCCCCCGAAGCTGTCAGCTCTGTGCTCGTGCGCATGGATGTTGATGGGGTCCAGAAGCCAATCTATTACACCAGCAAGGTACTTCATGATGCGAGACCAGATACTCTAGAACCGAGAAGATTATTTTTGCCCTGGTGGTCTCTGCTCAACGCTTCCGACCTTACTTTCAAGCTCATCCCATCGTGGTGCTCACGGACCAACCTCTTCGGACCATCTTGTCTCGCCCCGACACCTCCGGTCGGCTAGCCAAATGGGCCATTAAACTAAGTGAGTTTGACCTATCCATCCGCCAAGGTCGGCCATGAAGTCTCAGGTGTTAGCTGATTTCTTGGTCGAGTGTTCCTGGACCGAGAGAGGTGTGGAGGGGGTACGCCCGAGGAGTGTGTGACCTCCCTCGACCGAGGAGGCGAAAAAGGAGGACTGGATCTTGCATGTGGATGGAGCCGCAAATTCTCAAGGAAGCGAGCTGGACTCATTCTTGCGAGCCCTGAGGGGGTTGCAGTGGAGTATGCTCTCAGATTCCAGTTCCCGGCAACTAACAACCAGGCGGAGTATGAAGCTTTGCTAGCGGGATGAGGTTGGCTGAGGAGTTAGGCGCAGGGCGTTTGAGGGCCTTCACGGACTCTCAGCTTGTTTCTGGGCAGATCACTGGGGAGTACGAAGCTAGGGACCCAACCATGTCCCGATATTTGAGCAAGGTGCAATCCCAAGCCTCTCGTTTCTCTTACTTCCGTGTTAGCTACATCCCGAGCGGAGAATGCCAGGCCGATGCATTGTCCCGTTTAGCCACTTCGGCCGACGGGACGCTGGGAAGAACATATGTGGAGCACCTACAAACCCCAAGCATTGAAGTTGCGGATGAAGCATTGCTGGTGGAGCAAGAGCCCTCCTGGATGGACGCCTATATCCGATATCTGACCGACGGTACTCTCCCAGAGAACCCCGCTGAGGCCAGGCTACTCAGGCGGAGGGCCCCGAGGTTCTTGATGATGGACGGGAAGCTTTATCGAGATCATTCTCATACCCGGTCCTCAGGTGCATGGGACCGGTTGAATCAGATTACATCCTCCGGGAGATCCATGAAGGCATCTGTGGGAGTCACCTGGGGGCAGAGCCCTAGCTTACAAGGCCCTGCGGCAGGGGTACTTTTGGCTAACAATGAAGGAGGACGCGGAGCTCGTTAAGAGATGTGATAGCTGTCAGCGTCACACTAATATCCAGCGACAGCCGACGTCTCAGTTAACCCCCTTAGTAGCACCCTGGCCCTTCGCCCAGTGGGGTATGGATATCCTGGGACCATTTCCCCCGGCCTCCGGACAGCGAAAGTTCCTCTTGGTGGCCATGGATCACTTCACCAAGTGGGTTGAAGCCGAGGCCCTTGCCAAGATCACAGAGAGCAAAGTGAGATCCTTCTTTTGGAAGTCCATCATATGTCGGTTCGGGCTACCGCACACCCTGGTCACTAATAATGGCCGGCAGTTTGACAACGCGCCCTTTTAGGAGTTCTGCTCCGAGCTGGGCATCCGTCAGAGGTTCACTTCCGTCGGGCACCCTCAGACCAACGGGCGGCCGAGGTGACTAATCGGATCATTCTCCAAGGGCTGAGATCTCGACTAGATGACTATAAAGGGCGATGGGTGGAGGAGCTCCCCAACATGCTGTGGGCCTACCACACAACGCCGCGAGCCCCCACCGGCGAGACCCCATTCAGCTTAGTCTTTGGATCCGAAGCCGTCATCCCGGTGGAGGTTGGCTCACCAAGCCCTCGGGTGGAATCATACAACGAGGAAGGCAACCCAGACCAGCTGCGAGCCAACCTCGACCTGGTGGAGGAGGTGCGAGACCGAGCGCGACTTCGGATGGCGGTCTACCGGCAACGGGCCGCCAAATATTACAACGCCCGTGTGCGCCCAGGACTTTCTTACCAGGAGACCTGATCCTTCGACGGGCTGAGGTCTCAAAGCCAGCAGAGGGAGGCAAGCTAGCTCCAAATTGGGAAGGACCCTATCGGATCGCCGAGACACTTCACCACGGAGCTTACAAAATTGAAGAGCTCGATGGGAAGCCACTCCCTAGGACATGGAATGCAGATAACCTTCGCCGGTACTATCAGTAACGCATTCCTCCTCTCACATCAAATATCGTGCCTATATCCATTTGGGTTTTCGCCCTCATTTTATATTAACAAATTTCAATTTTAGCTCCTGAGTTCTTTCCACTTAAAGCCCTGAGCCAGCTAGGCATAAAGCCCGACACCCATCGGCACTCAAAGCCCTGCACCACCAGGCATGAAGCCCAATACCTGTCGGCACTCAAAGCCCTGCACAGCCAAGCATGAAGCCTGACACCCGTCGGCACCTAATGCCTGGGCCAGCCAGGCATGAAGCCCGACACCCGTCGGCACCTAAAGCCCTGGGCCAGCCAGGCATAAAGCCTGACACCTATCGGCACCTAAAGCCCTAGGCCAGCCAGGCATAAAGCCCGACACCCATCGGCACTTAAAGCCATGGGCCAGCCAGGCATGAAGCCCGACACCCGTCGGCACTCAAAGCCCTGCACCAGCCAGGCATAAGCCCGATACCCGTCGGCACCTAAAGCCCTGGGCCAGCCAGGCATGAAGCCCGACACCCGTCAGCACCTAAAGCCCTGGGCCAGCTAGGCATAAGCTCGACACCCATCGGCACCTAAAGCCCTGGGCCAGCCAGGCATAAAGCCCGACACCCGTCAGCACTCAAAGCCCTGCACCAGCCAGGCATGAAGCCCGATACTTGTCAACACTCAAAGCCCTACACCAGCCAGGCATGAAGCTCGACACCCGTCCTACCTAAAGCCCTGGGCCAGCCAGGCATGAAGCCCGACATCCATCGGCACCTAAAGCCCTGGGCCAGCCAGGCATAAAGCCCGACACCCGTCGGCTCCTAAAGCCCTGGGCCATCCATGCATAAAGCCCGACACCGATCGGCACCTAAAGCCATGGGCCAGCCAGGCATAAAGCCCGACACCCATCGGCACTCAAAGCCCTGCACCAGCCAGGCAAAAGCCCGACACCCATCGGCACTCAAATCCCTGCACTAGCCAGGCATAAAGCCCGACACCCATCGGCACTTAAAGCCATGGGCTAGCCAGGCATAAAGCCCGACACCCGTCGGCACTCAAAGCCCTGCACCAGCCAGGCATGAAGCCCGACACCCGTCGGCACCTAAAGCCCTGGGCCAGCCAGGCATAAAGCCCGACACCCGACGGCACATAAAGCCCGACACCTGATGGCACATAAAGTCTCACCGGCCAGATAAAGTCCGACCCCCGTCGGCACCAAAACCACATGCCTACCTAGCACAAGGCCCGACATACTCCTGGCAGAGCGGTGCACCGTCGGTCTTAAGGAACCCACCTACCTCAACCTCCAACTACCGGCGTTTCAACCCCAAGAAACCTATCCTTCCTGGCCCCAAGTTTCGGTCCTAGATAGCTAAGACGGAATAGCTCGTATGAGTTGAGAGTTATCCCCTGGCACTAGTGGGACTAATGGGACCATGGGGCCGCGCATTATCAACCAACGAATTCAGGGTAAGAGTCACAAATAGACAATGTATTTTGAAGAAAAGTATTTCATTAATTTGAAGGGATTACAAAATGCCGACGTTGTCAGACTTGCAAAAATAAAAATACAAGTTCACGGTTCGGTTGGCGCTGGCTCATCGTCGGAAGGGGCCGCATCCGAGAGGTGGTCCGGTTCAATTTCCAGGGCCTGGGGGACGTCCAAGTCTCTGGCAATCTTTTCCTTCCATGCTGGAACCCCTGAAGGAACACCGGCGCCGAGGCCTCCGCCAGATTGTCCACAAAGCGTTCAGACGCTTTGTACTCTTCTATAATTCCGGTGGTCCTGGCCACGATGGCAGCTTTCACCTCAGTGGCCCGAGCCTTCTCCTCCGCGGCGAGGGCTGCCACTGCAGCCCTCTCAGCCTCCCGAGCGCAGCTCGCCTCCTCCCCGGATTGGCTTGCTTCCTCCTTCGCCGCCCGCGCCTCTTCCTCCACGGCCTTCACTTTTTCTTCCGCCGCAACTGCCCAACCCTCGACCTCCTGAAGGGCCAAGGTTAGCTCAGAGATGTGTAGATCTCTGTCCATCACAGTGTTCTCGGCCTCCGTCATTTGGTGGAGTGCCGCGCGCACACGGTTGGTGTCGGCCTCCACTCAGCTCTCAGTGGCCTTGGTTTCACTTGCCCAGGCGCTTTTGGCCAACTCCAGCGCCTCTTCGGCCGCCTCCGCGCAGCGCTGAGCATCCTCAGCCTCCTTCTGCGCCTCCCGCAGAAGGGCCTTGCTACCATAGATTGCCTCCCTAGCGGCCCTCAGAGAGTGTGCAAGCTGCATGCGTAAGTTCCAGGTTATTAGAAAGAAAAGATAAAGATATGATGAAGGCAAAAGGCGAAAAGACTGCTTACCCTGACGACGGCCGCATAGGAATCCCGGAAGAATGTGCTCGCCTTCTGGTGGCTGAGTTCCTCCAGGATCTCAGGCATAAAAACCAGGGCAAGGACCCACTCAGCCCAGCGACCATCGTTCAAGGAGTCCCGGGACAGCCCTGGCTTGCCCCCTCTGTTCGGCCATCTCGGCAGTCTCCGGCTCGGCGCGCGGGCTGTTCCTAGGCGACCTCTCGGGGGTGGGCTCGCGGCCCTTGATGGCCCCTCACCCCAATCCATGGCAGCCTCCGGCGGAGTCGGTTCGCCAGGGGCGGAAAGCTCTTCAGCCACTATGGGCTCCTTCGCCGCTATCGGCTCCTCTGCGACTGGCTCCTCGATTGGGACTCTCGCGGTCGCCGCCATCTCTGGCGGAGTGTCGGTTGTGAGATCAACTTCTGGAGCAACCGGGGGATCTTGTGGTGCCGGTGGTTGGGAAGCCCGAGCCGTCGGGCGTTTTGGGGCTAGAGCTCGCTGGCCTCCAGGTGGCCCCTCCCGGGCCCTCTTTTTAGAGACGGCCCTCAGGAGCTTCTCTGTCGGTATCTTCATAGCTGCGCGACATCAGTCAAAGTCAAAAAAAAAAGAGGAGAAGCAGGAAAAATTTTTGGCTAAGAGTGGAAATGGCTTACCCCGGTGGGAGATAAGACCCACCGATTCGAGATTATCTTCCGTCAAGAGCAAGGTGTACCGAGGGATCTTGGCAGCCAGCAATTGACCCGACGCCTCCCGATCCCCAGGATGGATGGTGGAGTTCACGTTCCCTCAGAGGTCGGGATCTCCCCACCGGGGCCTAACTTAGTCAAGGTCAGCGAAAAAGAATCGGGATTTCCATCCCTTGATTGAAGAAGGAAGAAAAAGTTTGAGGACCCGATAGGGTCGGGGCTAGAACAGCCACCAACCCTTCTGGGATCAGAGGATATAGAAGGATCGGAAAAGAGAGATTCGAGGGATGATACCCAGACGATGGAAGAGAATGACAAAGGCGCTAACGACACGGTAGGAGTTCGGGACCAGTTGGGATGGAGTCAAGGAGTAGTAGTCAAGAATGTTGATGAAAAAGGGGGGAAAGGGTGGAGGGAGACCTGCCTTCAGGCAAATATCATAAAGGGCCACCCGGCCGGGTCGGGAGGAGATGACCCTATCATCGGGAGTCGGTAGAAAAAGCTCAACGTCCCGGGGAATCTAGTAACGGCCCGGATTTTTGCCAAATTCAGACCTGTTACCGTGGAGGCAGTCCCCTCCGGGGACCCCTCCACCCTCAAAAAGGTGTCGGCCTCCGACCGGCGGCTCCTCGATGGGGCTCCACCGGTGACCCATCGCCGGGCCAGGGGGACGCGGTCCTCTGAATCAGTGGACCACTCAAGCGAAGGAGAAGGAGAAGGTGCGGGAGAGGTACAGTGCCTCTCAAAGGGAGAACAATTCTCCGAATCATCCTCCGAGGTCCAGGAGGGAGAACTCATGGGTAAGGGAAGAGATGAAGTATAGAATGGACGAAGAACTAACCTGAGGGAAGAAAACCTAAACGCAGGATTCACAGGTTGCAGGGGAGGCCAAAGCGCAGGCTCGGAGGAGGAGGACGACGGTAGCAATGTTGAGGCCAGATTCATTCCCCCATTCAAGTTTTATTGGGTTTTCAAATTGTCCTGCCTCGTCTCGTCAGCCATCTGGACCCCTGCCATAGGCTGGTTTGCCTTGATGGTTGCCCAGCGCATGATGTGGTACGCCTCCGGCCAATGATGGGACTCCGCTGACGTCGCCGATATGAGGGGTAATGATGATGCAGCTTTTCACGTGGACTTCCAAGAGCTAACCTGTCACGCCCCAGACCCAAATATTGGGCTAGGGTGATAACCCGTCGCGTGCCGGGCACGCAAGGCGTCTTAAAAATCTTGATATACGATTCAAATGAGACAATAATTATGAAAACCAACCATAATACAAATGATAGTTATAAGTTTTGGGTATCAAACCCTACATCCAAGTCATGCTAATAAAGTTGGGCTACAACAAGCCCTACACACAAACATAATAGGATTACACCAATGCAATGGTTCTTATTTTATTTATTAGAAGCTCCATCAACTCCGAATATCCATCATCAACCCTGATGCTCTGAAAAACATTATGAAGGTTTAATGAGTTTACACTCAATAAGTAAGCCTATTATACAATCATATCATACTTGAATTATATTTAACATCTATCAACATATGCATTTTGTCAACTTAACATAAATTGAACATTTGATAAGCATCAGAATATGCACTCTAGCAAACTCACTGTTTATGTAATTATAGATTTCCTATGTGTCCCACGGCCCTGCAATACCTCAATCAGAGCACATCCTCCAGATGTGTGGCCATAAACATCAACAGAACACATTGTACGATGTGTGGGGCCATACCATAACAGAACACACTATACGATGTATGTGGCCATAAGAAAATCAAACAGAACACATTGTAAGACATGTGGGGCCATACCATAAAGAACACACTCTACGGTATGTGTGCCCATATAAATCAACAGAACATGTCTACAATATGTGGGGCCATATCATAACAGAATACATCTCCAGTGTGTGTGGCTATATAACAAACACAGCTACAATGTGGGGCCATAGTAAAGGAGAACCGCGGTGACACATATAAATCTATTTAACATTTTCATCACAATTACATCATACATCTGTATCTCACATTACCTCACAGTGGTTTGCACAGTACTAGGAAATGCATATAGTCACCTCTATATAAACATATCGTACATGCAGCCACATTTCTGGCATATACATCAATGAATCCTTTCTTACAATATTACCAATCACTATAATCATAATTATTCATTTGTAATCCACAGTTCCATGCTACATAGACAAATCAGATAATTTCTATTTTCTTCTTATTTATAAAATACATGCAAACTGTATATACTCAATTTATCAATTAAATAATTATTAAATTTGCATAATAGTCTTACTTACCTCCTACGCAAACTTCAAATGATGCACCAACTAATCAGATGTCTGGGCACCTACAGGATCAATGTACATAATTAATTCACTGAAATCTAATTAATAAAATGACCCTTAAGACCCTACCCAGACTAGTTCATGGGCCCAACTTTGGACTCGAATATCTTCCACTATACACACCCAATTGGGGAAGTAAAAATACCCCAAGAAACTAGAATTAACTCAGATTCTAGTCATATAATTTTTTTGCTAATCTCGATCCGTTACGGGACCCAAAAGCTGGCCCAAAATTGCTCGCTGCACGGCCCAAAAGGCCCAGACTAAGCCGGCCCAGCCGGCCCATGGCCAAACCATCCCCCCCGCTCCCCAGCCGGCGGCCAGGGCCGCCGCCGGCCTAATTCCGTCCGGCCCGGCCACCGGAGGCGGGCCGGAGCCGGCCGCCGCTGCGGCCGGCCGCCTTCCCCTCTCTATTCTCTCTTTCTCTCTTCCGGCTCCCGCTTGAAATTTACTGCGCCGGCGTCGATTCCGGCCAAATTGGGGCCGGTCCGACCGCCGTTGGCCAGACCAGAGCCGGCCACCGCCGCGGTCGACCTCCCCTCTCTCTCTCTCCTTAATTCTCTCTCTCTCCCTCTCTTTCTCTCTTTTTCTCTCCGCACTGTGCGCACGGTGCCGGCGGCTCGGCCGGCCACCAGGGCCGGCCGGACCTCCACCGGACGCACGCCCGGCGCCGGTGGAGGTCACCGGCCAATCCTCAGGCCCGGCCAGGTGATGGGCATGCCGCCAGGCCCGAACCAAGGATCGGCACAGTGAACCATGCCGATCCTGCACTCTCGCTCTCTCTGGCTCTCTCTCTCTCTGGCTCTCTCTCTCTCTCTCCCTCTCTCTCTCTCTCTGGCTCTCTCTCTCTGTGTGGCAGGGGAACGTACCTGAGGATGAAGCGCGCCAGCATGAAGGAAGGAGTCCTCCTCCTTCATATTTAATCACCTGTATAACGCCTCGGATCGGGAGTTTTCCGAAGACTAAACGCTTCACCTGGAGCGAAGCGTCAGCCCGGGAAAACCAATAGACTGGAGCCTGGTTCATCTGAACCAAACCTGGTTCATCTGAACCAAACCTGGTTCATCTAAACCAAACCTGGTTCATCTGGACTGGGTTACTGCATCCTCCCCTCATAAAAATTTTGGCCTCGAAATTGGTATACTATAAATCTCAAAAGTCAACAATCTAAGATAGATAAATTACCTTCAAATAATTGTGGATACTTTGATTTCATCTCTTCCTCTAGTTCCCAAGTAGCCTCCCTCTCAGAATGATTACTCCATTGTATCTTGACATAGGGAATGGTACGCCACCTCAGTACCTGATCTTTACGGTCCACGATACGCATAGGATGTTCCTCATATGATAAATCCTTCCTCAACTGAATAGGCTCATAAGCTATAACATGACTGGGGTCTGAAACATACTTCCTCAACATAGATACATGGAATACATTGTGAACACCAGATAAGATCGGAGGTAGTGCTAAGCTTAAGCAACCTCTCCAACTCTGCTCAAGATCTCAAAAGGTCCAATATAGCGTGGACTAAGCTTTCCCCTAATCCCAAATCTCATCACATCCTTGGTTGGTGATACCCTTAAGAATACATGATCCCCAACCTGAAATTCTAACTCTCTTCTTCTGACATCAGCATAACTTTTCTGCCTGCTCTGAGCTGTACGAAGACGCTCCCTGATTAAATGCACTTTATCCATTGTCTGCTGGATCAGCTCAGGGCCTAGCAATTTTCTTTCCCCCACATCATCCCAACATAAAGGAGATCTGCACCTCCTACCATACAAGGCCTCAATGGAGCCATCTGGATACTGGCTTGGTAACTATTATTATATGCAAATTCCACCAAGGGTAAGTGATTATCCCAAGCCCCACCCAAGTCCATCACACAGGCTCGCAACATGTCCTTCAGAATCTGTATGGTCCTCTCTGACTGTCCATCAGACTGGGGATGATAAGCTGTGCTAAATTTAATTTGGTTCCCAAGGCCTTATGAAGGCTCTTCCAAAACTGTGATACAAATCTGGTATCCCGGTCAGATACAATAGAGACAGGAACACCATGAAGTCTCACGATCTGCTCAATATACATGCTAGCCAATCTATCACTCGAGACTCCAACTCTGAAAGGTAGAAAGTGGGCTGATTTTGTCAGTCTGTCCACAATAACCCAAACTGCATCATTACTCCTGGGAGTTTTGGGCAAACCAGTCACAAAATCCATAGTAATCTTTTCCCATTTCCACTGAGGAATCATCAGAGACTGAAGGGGTCCCGCAGGCCTTTGGTGTTCGGCCTTCACTCGCTGACACACCAAGCACTTGGCCACAAACTGAGCAATCTCCCTCTTCATACCTTTCCACCAAAAATTCTCCTTTAAGTCTCTATACATTTTAGTACCACCTGGATGAACAGTATATGGAGAGTAGTGAGCCTCCCTCAAAATCTCGGCTTTCAACTCCTCATTGCTAGGTACACAAAGTCTGCCTATAAATCTCAGGGATCCATTATCCATTACCTAAAATCCACTCTGAACTCCTGACTGAACAGCAACCTTAATTCTTTGAAGATCTGGATCTTCCATCTGGGAGGACTTAATTTTGTCAACAAGAGTCGGCTGAAGAATAAGTGCAGCAACAAGTCCATCAGACTGCTGTACTCTCAGTCCAATCTCCCACCTTTCGAGGTCCTTCAGAATGTGAGGCTGGGAGGTAAGCATAGCAGCTAACTCAGAAGAGGTCTTCCTACTCAAGGCATCAGCCACAACATTAGCCTTCCCAATGATAATGCAGATTCAGATCATAGTCCTTCAGAAGTTCCAACCACCTCTTCTGCCTCAAATTGAGCTCCTTCTATGTGAAGATATATTTTAAACTCTTATGGTCTGTATACACATCACATGACACCCCATAGAGATAATGCCACCAAATCTTTAAAGCAAAAACCACCGCAACTAATTCCAGATCATGAGTAGGATAATTCTGCTCATAAGGCTTCAGTTGTCTGGAAGCATAAGCTATCACCTTTCCATTCTGCATCAGAACGCATCCCAATCCTCTTCGAGAGGCATAGTATAAAGTGTAAAACCCTTAGATCCTGACGAAAGTACAAGGATGGGAGCTGACACCAATCGCTACTTTAACTCCTGGAAACTTTTCTCGCACTCCTCTGTCCAATCAAACTTTACTCGCTTCTGTGTTAAGCGAGTTAGAGGTAGGCAATGCTAGAGAAGTCTTCCACAAATTTACGGTAATACCCAGCAAGTCCCAAGAAACTTCTGACTTCCGCCACATTGGAAGGTCTGCACCAGCTAATAATAGCATCAATCTTTTTGGGTCCACAGAAATGCCGTCAATAGAGATTATATGACCCAAGAAAGATACTTGGTCCAACCAAAAATCACACTTCTGCAACTTGGCATAGAGCCTCTTCTCCCTAAGAATCTGCAGCACCAACCTCAAGTGATCCTCATGCTCCCTGTGACTCTTAGAATAGATCAAAATATTATCAATGAAGACCACCACAAACTGATTCAAATATGGCTTAAAGATTCTATTCATCAAGTCCATGAATGCTGCCGGGGCATTAGTCAATCCAAATGGCATCACTAAAAATTCGTAATGGCCATATCTGGTTCTGAATGCTGTTTTAGGCACATCTCCCTCTTGACTTTAAGCTAATGGTAACCTGACCTGAGATCAATCTTCGAAAATACTCGGGCTCCATGGAGTTGATCAAACAAGTCATCAATCATCGACAAAGGGTATTTGTTCCGCACTATTACCTTATTAATTTTCCGGTAATCAATGCATAGCCGGAGACTGCCATCCTTCTTCTTAACAAATAGAACTGGAGCACCCCAAGGGGAAACACTGGGTCTGATAAATCCCTGGTCTAGGAGCTCCTGTAACTGATCTTTCAATTCTTTTAACTCAGCCAGGGCCATGCGGTAAGGAGCCTTGGATATAGGCCAAGTTCCAGGAATTAAGTCAATGGAGAATTCAACCTCCCAATCTAGAGGCAAATCAGTCAATTCATTAGGGAAAACATCAGGAAATTCTTGAGCTACAGGAATATCCTCCAACTTGGTCTCCTCCTTTTTAAGATCCTTAACAACAGCAAGGAATTCTCGACCACCACTTAATAAATACTTTCCAGCCTGTAGCGCTGAAATGAACATAGAGGCTAGATGTGACTGGCCCCCAGTAAAACTGAATTCAGACTGATTTGGAATTTTAAAATTGACAATCTTCCTGAAACAGTCTACAGAAGCATGATAGGAGGCTAACCAATCCATGCCAAGAATAACATCAAAGAATTTCAATGGAAGGACAAAAAGATCAGCATATAATCTCATCCTCAATGATAATCAAGCAGGATTTGCATACTGTGCCAACTTTCATAATATCACCTTTTGGAAAGGCAATGAGCAACTCATGGTCAGAGATTCAGGTGTCAATGATGTTGTTGGTCCAGATAGCAACCCAAGAGGGGGGGTGAATTGGGTTTTTCAAAAATTAAACTCTTTTGAAAGATAACCCCCAGCGGAAATAAAAACTTAGATTCACAGATTTAAAACTAAGCAACTATAAATAGAGAGTTGAAGATAAAGAGACAATCACGGCAAACACAATAGATTTTATAGTGGTTCGGTGTACCTACACCTACGTCCACTCCCAAGTACCTCTTGGGTCCACACTATAATCAAACTGATTACAGCAGAGTTGTTTTGCAAGCTCACAACTCAAACTTGTTGTTTTTCCGGGTGCACAACGAACCCAGCTGGTTTTCAAGGCTCACCAGCACAAAACCTAAAACCACAAGCTAATGCTTGCACAAGGCTAACAGCCTCAACTGAATCAATCACCAGATTGACCCAGCAAACAGTATTTGATTTTACAAAAGCAAACTGCTCCTTCAATGAGCAAATATACAATAATGAAACAATAAATAGAGATTAGGAACCAAAGCCTGATTCGAAGATCTTGGTGGCTTCTTCCTTCTCTTCCTTTGAATGGATCTTCCTTTGAATATGCTCTTGAGGCTCAGAAGATTGGAAAAACTAGGGCTTCTTCCTTCTTTTGAGATTTCTTCTAAATAGAACAGCAAGGCTTGGAATCTCTTTCTCTTCTTTTGGGGAATGAGTATGATCTTTCCTTACAGGTTTTCCCTCTTTTCTTTTCTGATGGATCTCAAGGATTTTCTCTATTTTTCTTCTTGATTTGGGATGCAATCACCCTCTTCTTATAGATCCGATTAATCCACAAATAGTGTGAAACTATCCGTTAGAAGCAAGTGAAAAAGGATTAGATCCATAAATAACAATAGCCGTTGGGATTAAAATAGATAAAGATAAAGTTTAGAGTCGTTCTGACAGTTCTGGAGCCGTGTCTGACATTCTGGAGTCGGCTCTGGCTTTTCTGGAGTCGGCTCTAACTCGAAATAATTTAATCCGCTCGATCTGGAGTCGTCTCTGACTTTTCTGGGGTCGACACAAAATTCTTCTGGAGTCGACTCTAACAGTCTGGGAGTCGACTCTAAGTCGTGGCCTAAAAATCCAACGTTCTGTTGTTTCTGATAGAGTCGGCTCTCACAGTCCCGGAGTCGACTCTAAGTCTGTGCCATTTTCCGGAGTCGGCTCTGCGATTCCATGTGTCGACTCTAATGTCTGCAGTCTTACCTGACATTAGATTCAAACCAGAACTTGATTTTCCTTCTTGATTTTGATCATTAAATAGACTTATAATCTGAAAAACTTAATCAAAATCATTAGTAACATCAAATGTTATACTCAAATAGTTTTGTTAATCATCAAAATCCTCAATTGGGTCAACAATCTCCCCTTTTTGATGATGACAAAAACTTTGAGTATATGCATTAAAAAAATTCATTTGAATTGAGAATTATAGACATTGTTAAAGCTTAGAGACTTTCTAATAGAGAATTTGATGCCAATATTCAAAATGAATAAAAATAAACAAAACTTGACATCAATCAAAATGATTTAACTTTTATATGGAGAAATTTATTAAGCTCCCCCTGCATTGAATAGCTCCCCCTATGTAGATAAACTGAATTTTTTCAAAAAAAATTCTCTCATTCTTTCTATTCTCAGAATTGTTCTTCATTTTCTTTCTCTTCATTCTCTTTTTCTTTATATTCTCTTTTCCTTTTTATGCATTACACTCATCTCTCCCCTTTTTTGTTATCAACAATAAGGTGAGTTTAAAAGCAAATAAGAATGTTATCAAAGCGAGGATGTTGGTTCGAATAGTCATAAAGATAGGAAATTCATTCATTGACATTCAATCAAAGAAAATTTGTAATAAAAGTGTAATATTCATTCAACCATTTGTACTTCCAAAGCAAGATCCATTACATGTATTCTAAAATGACAGATTTAAGTATGTAAATCCTAGATACATGCTAAGAAAGAAAACAAGAAATCCTAAGATACAACCTAGGATTGAAATCAAAATCAAATATGCTTATACACAATTTTCTTTAGATGTCCAATCATTTCCATAACATCATCTTTTTGGGTTTCTTAAAACTTTCAAGACATGCTTCAATTTGAGAGACGGCAAGGTCGATATCTTTCTTCAGTTGACTTGTAGCATGAAGATACTTTCCAGAACCGTCTGCAATGCCTTCCATCCTTTCAAAAATTTATGAAGATCAGTGCTAAAGGATTCGACGGAATTGCTAATTGAAAAAGAAATCATGTCAAGTCTTGAATTAATCTCATCCTTTAATTGATTGAACTCCTCTCTTAATTTACACATATCATTTGTTCTTACACTGTCATACTCAGCCAGTAAAGCCCTGAGCTGACCAATTTGCTCCTCAGAAAATCTTTCTGATGCCATTGCTGACTGATGTGGAAGTTGAGAGCTAGGTCCAGCTTCTGAGGGTCCAGCAGGTGGTCCAGCAGAAGGTCCAGCAGAAGAAGGTCCAGCAGATGGTTCAGGAATGTCTTCTCCTCTGACTTCCTCAACTCTAACCTCCTCAGCTCTGGCCTCATGTCCTCTTTTAATCCAGTTTCCATTTTCTTTTCTAAAGCCCATTCGGTGAATTGTAGAGACACTATAGTAATCTGTATGTCTTAACTTTCTTAGTGGCTCATTGTCCATTATAAGTACACCTTGGCTTCTGAATACCAATGTTAAAACCATACCATATGGCAATGTAGATCTCTTCTTAGTAGCTGCCTCCGCCATATAGCCTATCATCATTTCAGCAAGATTTAAAGGTCTACCAGTGAGTATGCAGTCCATCAATAAAACGTCTCGCTCCGAGACATATTCAAACCTTCCGATTTTAGGAAATAGAATCCTTCCACAGATATTGTGAAGTAATCTGAGTTCCAAATTAAGTGATTTGCCAAGATTTCCTCAAACTCAGAAACTTCTCTCCTAACATCCTTGATAGTGCTCCTCCTCTATCTTCATGATGATATTCAACAAGTCCAACAGTAGGCATTTCCAATAAATTACCAAGGGATTCGGCTGTGATGATTACCTTTGTTCCTCTTACAACACTTACTAAGCCTCCCTCTCCTCTACTTAAATCATTATAAAACTCTCTTACTAGGGCAGGGTAGGTAGGGATATCCAAAGAGCAGACCTTCTCCCATCCCATTTCTTTCAACAATCGCCCAATAGCAAAGCCCTCCGAAATAAAGAAGTTGAAATCAACTTTTCTTCCGGTAGTAATGGCCTTACCAGCTAATTGGTCGACTCGAGGAGAAGATGGTGAGGGTGGAGAGTCATCTTGAGTGGCAGATGAAGAAGATGACGAAGGTTGCCTCCGATTTGAACGGCGCTTCGTCGGAACAGTCGAACCACCAATGATAGCACGCCTTTTGGGAGCCATTGGATTCGATTGGAATGAGTAATCAAGGGTTTTGAGGGATTTGGAGGGTTTGGAATCAGTTTGGAACAGTTTGAAAATGGTTTAGGAGACGATAGAAATCGTTTGGGGTCGACTCCGCCCTTTTTATTTTGACCTAGTTCCACTTAGAGTCGACTCCCGAAAACGAGGTGTCGGCTCCGAACCAGAGAATCTGTCAGCGCCCGAATTAGAGTCGGCTCTACAGAAGCCAGAGTCGGCTCTAATTGCCCAGACAGAACATCAAAATAAGAAGGTGTCGACTCCACAAACTGAAGGTGTCGACTCCACAATAGTTTCAGAGAAAAATCAGATTTTCAAGGATCTGAAACTGATCAAATTAATCATCAAACTCTAGATAAGTGTTCCTTAACAATTGGGGAAACAATAAATCAACTTTCTAGATAAATTTCCTTATTGGACATAGAGGATTTTCAAGAAATTATTGAAGTCTAGATAGTTGTTGTCCTTAAGAGTTTCAGAAAATTATTCTAAAGGATCACAAACTCCTAATTCTCCTCTAAGATAGCAAAATCTCTCCTCACTCAAAGGTTTGGTAAAAATATCAGCTAATTGATCATTAGTATTAACATATTCAAGACAAACATCTTTGTTAGTTACATGTTCTCTAATAAAGTGATGTCTAATTTCAATGTGTTTAGTTCTTGAATGTTGAATTGGATTTTTAGTTAGATTGATAGCACTAGTATTATCACATTTAATAGGTATTTTATCAAGTGTGATACCATAATCTTCAAGTTGTCGCTTAATCCAAAGGATTTGAGCACAGCAACTTCCAGCTGCAACATACTCTGCCTCAGCAGTGGATAATGCAACCGAATTTTGCTTCTTGCTAAACCAAGAGATTAAGTTACTTCCTAAAAGTTGGCATACCCCACTTGTACTCTTTCTATCTAATTTACAACCAGCATAGTCAGAATCAGAATAAGCAATCAATTTTAAGGTTGAGTCTCTAGAATACCATAATCCTACATTTTTAGTTCCATTTAAGTATCTAAAGATTCTTTTAACAGCAAGTAAATGTGATTCCTTAGGATTAGATTGATATCTTGCACATAAGCAGACAGAAAACATGATATCTGGCCTACTTGCAGTTAGATAAAGAAGTGATCCAATCATACCTCTGTAATGCTTCTGATCTACTTTCTTACCTACTTCATCCTTGTCCAGCTTGCATGAGGGACTCATTGGCGTACCAAGAGGTTTAGCAGATTCCATACCAAATTTCTTGAGTATTTCCTTTGTATACTTTGTTTGGTTAATGAAAATTCCCGCTTTCTCTTGTTTGATTTGAAGTCCAAGGAAGAAGTTTAGTTCTCCCATCATGCTCATCTCGAATTCTCCCTGCATTAGCTTAGCAAATTCTTGACAA
>UESW01004231.1:953182-1042775 GCA_900491605.1 Calamus simplicifolius | reverse complement strand
TTAAAAACATTGCGACGCGCTGTGTTGCGTCGCAATATTTTTCCGATATTTAAATTTTATTAAAATCTAATTTCATTTAAATTATTTGCGACGCAATTGGTGCGTCGCTAAATAAAAAATAATTTTTCTAATTATCTATTTAATTGCATCGCTAATGCGTCGCTATTTAAAATTTTTATTTCTGTTAAAAATATTGCGACGCATATATTGCATCGCAATATTTTTATAGATATTTATTTTTCATAAAAAAATTAATTTAAAAATATTGCGACGCAAATATTGCGTCGCAATATTAAAAATTTAATTTTTTTTAAATTTTTTGGTTACTTGAGTCGCTAATGAGTCGCTAATGCGTCGCAATATTTTGTTGTCACAGAAGCGTCGCAAAGTGGTCGCAATTTAGCGACTCAATATTGCGTCGCTAAAATTGCGTCGCTATTTCAGTATTTTCTTGTAGTGATAACCCATGGCCCAAAATGGGCCACAGGCCGTATCAAGCCTGAGCCATACCAAGCCAGGCATGGCCCATGGTGGGCCATGCCAGGTGGGCCATGCCTGGCACGGCACGACATGGCCCCGTAACAGCTATATAGCCGTTTAAGAGGGGTTTTAACCATTTTACCCTCCTAACAGCCATATAACAGCTATATTGAAGGGTATTTTGAGAAAAAAAAATTTGAGACTTCTATAAATAGCTCATTCCTCCCTCATTCTCACCACACCAAATCAACTCTTCTCTCCTCTACTACTACTATTTCTCTCTTCTAGCAAGTGCTCTAGCAGACTAGCAATTTAATTTTTAATTTGCAAGTATTCTGACAAGTGGCAAGTGCTCTAGCAAGTGTTCAAATGCTATATAAGAGAAGGATCTTATTGAAGTACAAGAGAAAGGAGGTTACTTCTTGTTGAAAGGTGAGAGCATAAGAGGAAGCTCACAAATCTCGGCTCCATGCCTCCACCTCTGATCCTCTTCTCAATTCCTTCTTGTGGTTAGTTTTTATTTTTTTGCATTCATTAATTAAAAATTTTAGATATAACATCTTTTGATGAAAGTAATTTTAACATGCATCCTATTTTTGAGGGTAAGGAAACTAATCCTCAACCCCAACCCTAACCCCAACCTTAAGTTCCCTCTAGAGCGTGAATGTCAAACCTCTTCTCGTAAAAGGACTAGTGATGTTTAGAATGATTTCGATAGAATTATGGTTGATGGAGTCTACAAAGAAAAATGTAGAAAATGTGCAAAACTTTACAGTTGTACTAGTACTGGAGGAACAGGGCATTTAAAAAGACATTAAGAGATTCATAGGATGCATGATTCCCGCCAGCAATGTATCCTTAATATACAAGAGGGATCACTTGTAGGTAACTTTGTATATAACCATGAAAATTAAAGGAAATTACTTGTAAGATGGATAGTTTAGGATGAATTACCTTTTAGTTTATCTGAATCTTATAATTTTGAATGATATGTTCAATTAGGCCTACAACCTGCTTATAGAAGAACTAGTAGGCGTAGATTTAGAAGAGTGGTTATGACAAACTTTTTAGCAATAAAATAAAGTTTAATTGAAACGCTCTCAAATTTAAATGCTAGAGTTTCTTTAACTTTTGATATTTGGTTAGGTAGTAATTGTTTTATTGCTATTACTGCTCATTATATTGATAATGATTGACAACTAAATAAACAAATTCATGCTTTTCGTGCTTTTGATTTTTCGCATTCGGAACAACAAATTTCAAATGCTATTTATCAAACTGCATGCTCATATAATATTAATAATAAAATAATATCTATTACTTTTAATAATGCATCTAATAATAATTCCGCCATTGCATTATTAAATGACTCTTTGCATCCCATTTTAAATAGACAATTATTTCATATTAGATGTGCATGTCATATATTAAATTTTCTGTTCAATCAGGCATGGACATAATTCAAGAGGTTATTTCAAAAATTAGAAATGCAGTTTCTTTTATTCATGCTTCAAGGTCAAGACTTCAAGAATTTAAACAATTATGTATAGATCATGGTAAATATTTTAAAAAAAATTAAACTTGATGTAATTACTCATTGGAATAGTACCCATACCATGATACATGATGCATATCCATATAAGAACTTATTAAGTGCTTATATTAATGCTCGTGGATTAGGATTTATATTGACTGAAACTGATTGGCATCAAGGTAAAATTTTAGAAGATTTTTTTGTTACTTTTTATGATGCTACAAATATTCTTTCAAGTATTTATTATCCAACTTCTTGTTCATTTTTATAAAAAGCATATGTAATTAGTAAAAAATTTAAAGAATATAGATATCATGAAGTTTTAATGCCCATTATATGTAATATAGAAACTAAATAGAATAGATATTAGAATATGATATGTCATTTGCATAACTTAGCTGCTATTTTTGATCCTAGAGTTAAATTAAATGGCATAAATTTTTTAATTGATCAATATTGTAAAAACATGAATCAAATTCTGAACCTGCTAAAGATGAGGTAACATGACTTCTTAATGATATTTATGCTTTATATAATGATAAAATTCATAGATCTAGAATACCTAATCAAAGCTCTGACTTTTCTTCTAGATCTCGTTCGTCATCTATTTTTTCATTCATTAGAAGATACGCACATGCTTCATCTTCTTCATCTTTAAGTAATGAATTAGAATTTTATTTACGAAACGATCTTTATTCTGCATATGATGAAGATCAAATAGAGAGTCTAGATGTATTAGCTTAATGGAAGAGTGTTAGAAATCAATATCCTGTTATGTCAGCCATTGCACGAAATATTTTAGCTATGCCGATGTTCACAGTAGCATTAGAATCCGCTTTTAGTACAGATCAACGTATTCTGGACGAAAAGAGAAGTAGGATGACTGGCGAGATGGTTGAGATGCTTCTCTACTTCAAAGATTGATTGGATGCTGAGGCAAGGCTTCAAGATAAAGGTGGACATGATTTAACCAGCGAAAATGATGATGATATAAATACTACTGATGAGTAAGTCATCTCTATTTTTATAATTATATATTTTTATTTTTTAATTATTAAAGTGAGTCATCTCTATTTTTTTCTCCTTTCTTATTATATTCTGGAGGTCAGGCCTAGTCACCCTTCCTTCATGTACCATTTTGATTTTAAATTAATAAACTAGTAGGAGGCTTTATATTAATAAATTTCTTTTTTTTTAATATTTTTTAAATTATTTATTTTAAAAAAAAAATTTAGGCCTTGATGGGCCTACCGTGTCGGCATGATGGGCTAGCCCAGGCCTGTCATGGGCCGTGCCGTGTCGGGCTCGAAAAATTCTTTTTCAGAGCCCGGCACGGCACGGCACGGTTTAACGGGCCATGCCGGCATGGCTTGGTACTATAGTAGTACCGTGCCGTGCCAGGCACGCCGGGCCGCGCCGTGCCAGGCATGGGCGGCACGGCCCAATGCCCATCTCTAGTGCTGGCCTAGTCTATAAAGGCAGTATTTATATTCTATCCTAGTATATATATTCTATCCTTTTTAATCTAGCTATAAATAGAAGAGTATATTGTATATATGCATAGAATTGATAGGCGTTTATTACCTTACATAATCCTGTGTATCCTGTGTAATGGCTGATTTTTAGCCTTATAATTAGCCCGTCAACTTCTATATAAAGTGAGCAACTCTCACAAGGAGGGGATAGAGAACAAAACCTAAATTTGACAAATATCATTATACATCAAATCTGAACCCATAATATCAAATTATCTAAACCAGGATCCTGAAAATAATAGAGGCGTGCTATTGTTGAACTCAGATTCATAGGTTTATTCCTTTTTGAGAAATCTTACAGATGTTATGGAGTTTCAACATGCATATGAAATATGGGGAAAAAATCGAAAACTATGAATCATCTTTTAAGACTCGTTTGGGTGGTGACCACTACATATTGGTCATATATGTCTTGTATCCTAGAAAACCAAGACCTAGTTTTTGGTTTGATCTTTCATGGTGATTTGGGTTAAAAATCCGACTCAAGAAAATAAGAAAAGAAAAAACATTTCTCTCTGATTTTACAACAATGCATTTAGGCCATTCTTGTTCCAATTCGTATACGATATGAAACACCCAACAAGGCAAAAATAAAGTACCACACAACATGGACACTGAATCTCAAGATTCTTTTTGCAGTAGAGGATGCTTCACATCATGGTTAAATGATTCATACG
Source organism: Calamus simplicifolius (assembly GCA_900491605.1). Lineage (NCBI taxonomy): Eukaryota > Viridiplantae > Streptophyta > Magnoliopsida > Arecales > Arecaceae > Calamus > Calamus simplicifolius. The sequence goes on along the minus strand of UESW01004231.1, from coordinate 1,038,549 downwards.
AAAACTTCTACCTGGTTGCAAAAGGCAATCTTAAATTACTGATGGGATCTGGTGGAGGGTGTCAGCAACAATCAGATCTTCCATATTGTTCTTTCAACCTCAGGAGCATCTACTTCTGGATCTTCTGTCATTAGATCCTTGATGATCAGCCTTTCAATCATCAGATTTCTTGCATTCAGTTTGTCAGTTTGAATTTGGTTAAGAGCCATCGATCCTTTCTCAGGATTGTTAGATCTTACTTATCCAACCTTTCAAGTTATGTATGGAAATCGAAAGCTAAGATATTTTCAGGCTAAGCCTAATAATTGTGTTACATGAATGAAAATGACACAAGTGTCTATTGGTCAGCATCTCAAGGAGCCATAAGCAGCGTAAGCTTATTTGAGGGTTTCCATACGTCACTGGGATAAGATTGCTGTCTTGTCTCTTCTTTCAGGAAAGATTATCGCAGGAATGAGAAGAGAACCATCATGCCAACTTAAGAATTATATAGACCAAACCCTAGAGTGGCGATATCCTATTATATTGTTGAGGCTTATTGAGAAGTTGGACCATCATTGAGAAATCAATGTACAATCAGTCATGGTAAAGGATGTTGCTTGGAAGATGTATTGAGTGTTCTAAATTTCTTGGTGGCAAGCTTTCTTCTTTTATCGTGGAATTTTTAAAACTTCTGATAGGGTTAGTAGTCATCATAGGAAGGCAGGGAGAGTTCTAGGCAGCCCCAATGCCCTAAGCGGCCCCTTGGCCTTAGGCGGCCTCTGAGCCTTAGGCGGTCACAGTGCCTTAGGCGGCCCCTGAGCCCTAGGCGGCTCCTGAGCCCTAGGCAGCCCCTGAGCTCTAGGTGGCCTCCGGGCCCTAGGCGGCCCCCGGGACCTAGGCGGCCCCCAGGCCCTAGGCGGCCTCTGAGCTCTAGGCGGCCCCAGTGCCTTAGACGGCCCCTGGGCTTTAGGCGGCCCCAGTGCCCTAGGCGGCCCCCGGGCCCTAGGTGGCCCTTGAGCCTTAGGCGGCCCCTGAGACTCTAGGCAGCCCCAGTGCCTTAGGCGGCCCCTGAGCCTTAGGCGTCCCTAGTGCCCTAGGCGGCCCCTGGGCCTTGGCGGCCCCAGTGCCCTAGGCGGCCCTTGAGCCTTAGGCGGCCCCTGAGACTCTAGGCGGCCCCAGTGCCCTAGGCGGCCCCTGGGCCTTAGGTGGCCCCTCCCGGTCTCACATCTAGAGCTCTCTAGCTGCTCTCATATTAGAAGCACCTAATACGACAAGCTGTCATGTCTGGATGAGGCTCGAAAATCATCGACATCATGACGCTTTAATGGCTCATGTAAGACAAACTCTGGAAAGTTGCCGTTCATCGAAAGACTCATATAAAGGAGGTACTAATTACCTACTTCAGAGCCAGATAACTTTCCATGAATTCTGACATTCTCTTGGAAAGATCAAAATCCATCATGAAGATCCCATGCTTCTTGAGCAAGCAAGCTCCTTGAGCAAACTCCTAAAAAATCCCGAGGGTAACTTATCAAGAACGATCACATGGCGAGCGCAGGGACAAAAAAAAAAGAAAAGAAAAAGAAAGAAAGATGGCTCACTAGAAAGAAAGGGGAGAGATATAAGGTGAATAAGGATACTATTCAAACACACCTTCTTTTTAACAAAGAAACGGAGAAAAACATCCCCATCTTTCTTCCTCAATTCGAGCTCTAGAAGCTCACGGCTGTGTTCTTGGCCATCAATACTCGGAGCCTGTGAAGTCTACTTGATGATCAGGAATCAATAGATTGGCGCGTCAGGAAGGGGGCGAACCTTCGGGCATGGATACAAGATATCCGAGGAAGAATCCCTCCAATCAGTCCGGGGGGCATCTCTCGCCCTCTGATTGTATTGGGAAACCTCTTTACCCAACTGTAATACCCGGTTCAAATGAACCAGATTTGGTTCAGATGAACTAGGCTTGGTTCAGATGAACCAAGCTCCTGACTTTTGGGTTCCCCAGACTAACGCTTCGCTCCAAGCGAAGCGCTTAGTCTTCCGGGAAACCCCCGATCAGAGGCGTTGCGCAAGTGAATAAATAGGGAGAAAGAGGACTCCTCCCTTCAGACTGGTGCGCTTAATCCATCAGGTAATCCCCTGCCTCTCAGAGAGAGAGAGAGAGAGAGAGAGAGAGAGAGAGAGCGTGAGAGAGAGCGAGCGTGAAACAGAGGGAGCGTGAGAGAGAGAAAGAGAACCAGAGAGAGAGAGAGAGAGAGAGAGAGAGCCAAAGAGAGAGAGGAAGAGAACCAGAGAGAGAGAGAGAGAGAGAGCCTGAGAGAGAGAGAAAGAGAACCGAGAGAGAGACACAGTGATCGCGAGAGAACCAGAGGGCGATCGGCACGGTTCACTGTGCCGATCCTTGGTTCGGGCCCGGCGGCATGCCCGTCGCCTAGCCGGGCCTGAGGATTGGCCGGTGACCTCCACCGGCGCCGGGCGTGCGTCCGGTGGAGGTCCGGCCGGCCCTGGTGGCCGGCCGAGCTACCGGCACCGTGCGCACTGTGCGGGAGCAGCGGAGAGAAAGAGAGGGAGAGAGAGAGAATTAAGGAGAGAGAGAGGGGGGAGGCCGGCTGCGGCGGCGGCCTGCTCTGGTCCGGCCAACGGTGGCCGGACCGGCCCCAATTTTGACGAATTCGACGCCGGCACGGTGAATTCCATCGGGAGCTGCACGGAGAGAAAGAGAGAGAAGGAGAGAAATTGAGAGAGATAGGGGGGGAAAGGAGGTCGGCCGCGGCGGCAGCCGGCTCCGGCCCGGCCTCTGGTGGCCGGGCCGGACGGAATTAGGCCGGCGGCGGCCCTGGCCGCCGGCCGGAAGCTGCCCCCTGTTTCGGGCGAAACAGGGAGCGGGGGGGATGGTTTGGCCATGGGCCTTGTGGGCCGGCCTAGGCTGGGCCTTGTGGGCCGTGCAGCGGGCAATCTTGGGGTCAGCTTTTGGGCCCCGTAACGGGCCGGGATTAGCAAAAAATTATATGGCTAGAATCTGGATGAATTCTAGTTTCTTGGGGTATTTTTAATTCCCCAATTAGATGTGTATAGTGGGAGATATTCGAGCCTGAAGTTGGGCCCGTGAACTAGTCTGGATAGGGTCTTAAGGGTCATTTTATTAATTAGATTTCCGTTAATTAATTATGTACATTGATCCTGTAGGTGCCCAAACATCTGATTAGTTGATTCATCATTTGGATTTTGTGTAGGAGGTAAGTAAGACTATTATGCAATTTAATTATTTAATTAATAAATTGAGTATATACAGTTTGCATGCATTTTTATAAATTAACTGAATTGTCTATGTAGCATGGAACTGTGGATTTCAAATGAACAATTATATGATTATAATGATTGGTAAGAAATGATTTATTGATGTATATGCCAGAATTGTGATTGCCTGTACGGCATGTTTATATTGAGGTGATTATATGCATTTCCTTGTAATGTGCAAAACACTGTGAGATATTGTGAGATACAGATGCATGATGCACATGAGATGAAATATTAAATAGATTTATATGTATCGCCGCGGTTCTCCTTTACTATGGCTCCACACATTGTAGATGTGTTCTGTATGATTTTTATGACCACACACTGGAGATGTATTCTGTTATGATATGGCCCCACATATTGTAGACATGTTCTGTATGATTTTTATGGCCTCCCACACTGACGAGTGTGTTCTGGTATGGCCCACATGTCTTACAATGTTTTCTGTATGATTTTTATGGCCACATACATCGTAGAGTGTGTTCTGTTATGGTATGGCCTCACACATCGTACAATGTGTTCTGTGGATATTGATGGCCACACATCTGGAGGATGTGCTCTGATTGAGGTATTGCAGGGCCGTGGGTCACATAGGAAATCTATAATTGCTAGAGTGCATATTTTGATGCTTGTCAAATGTTCAATTTATGTTAAGTTGACAAAATGCATATGTTGATAGCATGTTAAATATAATTCAAGTATGATATGATTGTATAATAGGCTTACTTATTGAGTGTAAACTCATTAAACCTTCATAATGTTTTTCAGAGCCTCAGGGTTGATGATGGATATTCGGAGTTGATGGAGCTTCTAATAAATAAAATGAGGACCATTGCATTGGTGTAATCCTATTATGTTTGCGTGTAGGGCTTGTTGTAGCCCAACTTTATTAGCGTGACTTGGATGTAGGGTTTGATACCCAAAACTTATAACTATCATTTGTATTATGGTTGGTTTTCATATTCATTGCCATTTGAATCGTATATCAAGATTTTTAAGACGCCTTGCGTGCTCGGCACGCGGCGGGTTGTCACCCTAGCTCAAAATTTTGGGTCTGGGGCGTGAGAGCTTTTATGGTATCAGAGCTCAGGTTATGATAGCTAGGGACACGGATATATTGACATGATAATAGGTAGAGAAATTATGACCCTAGGGACACAGACATATTGACATGATAACACGGAGAGAACATATTTTGATGACATTATATTTAGAGACACCTGACACATTAGTTTATGATATTAACCACATCCAATTTACCAGGAATTAGTTATGGCTCACCGTACTAGGAGCCAACAGTATGAGGAAGACTCTCCGGCCGGTAATGCTGATCAGCCGGTAGGTCAAGGAATTACTGAAGGTACGGCCCCTGTCAACCCAGTAAAAATTGAGCACCAGCGATTCCAGTCCGAGATGCTTCAAGCTCTCTCGGGTATGACGTAGTCTATGCAGGACTTGCAGCATCAGAGTGCGCAGCGGAAGCGTGGTGGGGCCCATAACCCACAGGACCCAGGTTATGACCTTAGGGATATATGCATAATGACACTCTAGGCAAAATACTTGGATGACATTGAGACAATTATGACTTTCAAGGAATTTCATGAATTATGCTTTGGAAGCTTGAAATTTAAAGTTTATCAAGATATTACTTGAATTATAAATTTGATAGGAATTGAGAATGAACCATCGCAAGCCAATGATATTATGTGGGCTCCCTGGTTGGTAGCCTTGATCAGTGGGGAGGTCAAGGGGCTTCTAGAGGTTTTAGCTCCATTAAACTTGTTGGAAATGATTCGTAGCAGTTTCAGACCTTTAAATAATATGGGAGATGAAATTTTAATTGGATATGCAATAAAAGATAGATGAAAATATGGAATAAATATAGTAGTGGAAAATTTCAATTGATGACTAATATGATTAGGATAACATCATTATGTCCATATTGCAATTGAGTTGATATGTGGATTTGGAGTTAGTAAATCTAAACTTGAATGTGGATGTATATAATGAATTTTTAGTTGTAGAACTTACATTGTTGATATTGTAAGTTAAGATTATGAGCTAATTTACTGGTTATAGAAATGATTAATATTGATGATATTTTAGGAATGAAATAGTTAATTACATGTTTTTGATCTATCACGATTGAGTACTTTTGAATTTGAGTTTGGATGGATAAGTATATTTAGTACATTTTACTAAGAGAACTTTTATTATGGATATTTCATGTTAATTTGATAGATATGGAGATGGTTGATATTGATGCTAATGAAATAGTTGACTGCATATTATATCTTGATGGATCATTTAGGAAGATTATAAAATTTTAAATGCTGAGACAATTACTGTTTAAGTTTTTGAGAGCAGTAGACTCTATTAATCTTTAGAATTGATGTTGGCTATAAATATTTTGATGGTAGAAAGTGAAAGATTTTAGCAATAATGAAAATAAGATAAACTCTACTGATAAAGAATTTCATGGGGATTTTCATCTCTTAATAGATTTCTAGATCAAGATATCTATTCATAGATTATCGTGCATACTTGTACCTTTCTTCATAGTTCCTACGTAGGCATCTCCAGGATGGATCAATTATCAATCATCCATAAGTGGCATAATTATTATTAAGAATAGGAGAGAGATAATTTTATGTTGATTATTATCAGTTATAGATTATGGTTAAGGGTACATCTATTATCACTTTCAAGTCATAGAGAGATTACTATAATTTTCAATTATGTCTTTCGGATGGTAAGTGCATTTTCAATCTTTATTGACCTTATAAGTCTTGTATCCATCTGAGCTAGATTAGTGAAGTCACTTTGAGATATTTGAAGGGTTTAAATTAGTTGGTCATGTTATGGCATGAGACATTGCATAATCTATAGATGATTTTGATAATCATTGGTAACGAAATAATCGATTCAAGAAATTGAATCATTTAAATTGCATTATTTATTGAGGATATACTGACTTATTCAAGAGAAATTGATTGGTTATGGTGGTATTATTGATAAATATGAAGGAGATAAATTAATCATACTGATGATTGATGATGGCACTATTATTCAAAGAAATTAAATTAATTGATTATGATAATTATGAAAAATATCCTAAATGATTGGCATAATGTTCATTGATGTTAGCTTGAAGTATTCAAGATCGAAACCTAGTATGTTATGATGATTGAAATAGGTGTCGTAATAATTAATGGCACATTCAACTATATATGAGTTGAGAGAACATTGGAAGGAAACTATCTTATATCTAATTCAAAAGAAATACTTCTTAAGGAATTCAATTTATTTGGTAGAAAGATCAATTAATTTTGAAAGTTGGACATGTCATTTGGGTACTTGGGAATGAAATAAAAGTTGCTAGTAAGTATCTTTAATGGTACAAAATTTGTGGACATTTAATTTCGAGGATGAAATTTAAGTGGGTTAAATATTAATATTTCTTTTTGGTTTAATGGCAAATTGCGTAAATTGAGTCTGAACCCAATCGTCTCACTCTTTTAATTTAATGATGTTTTCATAAGGCTTAGTGAATTAAGCTGAATTTCGGTCCAGCCTTCCATCCTCAAATAGATGGATAATATGCATGAACCAATTAGATTTTAATGATATACTGCAAGCTTGTGTAATAGATTTTGGAGGTGCTTGGCATAAATTTTTACCTTTAGTGAAATTGCTTATTTGATTACCAAGCCAACATTCAAATGGATTCATTTTGTTGTCTATGATAAAAGGTGTAAATTTTATTGAGATAAAGTGTGAGAGAGAAAATTTTGATTACTGAGCTGGTTTAGCAAATATAAGAAAGTATCAAAGCAGCTTCATGTAGCTCAGAGTTAATAGAAAGGTTATGTTGATGTTAAACAGAAAGATTTGAAATTTCAGGTTGAAGATCATTTGGAAATTTTACTAACTAATGACGTGATGAGATTTGTGTTTAGAAGTAAATTGAGTCCTCAATTTATTGGACTATTTGAGATGATCAAGGAATAGGAGGTGGCTTATAGCTTAGCACTATCTTCGTTACTCTTTGGGGTGTTCAATGAGTTTCATATCTTTATGACTGAGGAGGTGTATTTCAAAACCCCGTTATGTGTTAGAACTTGAACCAATTTAGCTTAAGAAAGAATTGACCTATGAAGATCATTTTGTGCACATTGTGGACCGCAAGGATTAAGTCCTGAGATGGTGTAGTATTCCTTATGATATGGAGTTGGGGAGGTTGCATACAGCTTAGCACTGCCCCCGATCTTATTTGGAGTTCATAATGTATTTCTATGCTGAGGAAAAATGTTTCAGACCCCAGTCATGTTATAGCTTATGAGCCTATTCAATTGAGGAAGGATAGGAACATCTTGTATGTATCGCGGACCGCAATGATCAGATTCTAAGGCGGCATACCATCCCGTATGTCAAAGTTCAGTGGAATAATCACTATGAGAGGGAGCTTCTTGGGAGCTGGAGGATAAAATTAAATGTACCTACAATTAATTGAAGGTAAATTATCTATTTAAGATTGTCGACTTTTGAGATTTATAGTATACCAATTTCGAGGCCAAAATTTTTATAAGGAGGGGAGGATGTAATATCCGGTTCAAACGAACCAGATTTGGTTCAGATGAACCAGGCTTGGTTCAGATGAACCAAGCTCCTGACTTTGGGTTCTCCAGACTAACGCTTCGCTCCAAGCGAAGCGCTTAGTCTTCCGGGAAACCCCCGATCAGAGGCGTTGTGCAAGTGAATAAATAGGGAGAAGAGGACTCCTCCCTTCAGACTGGTGCGCTTAATCCATCAGGTAATCCCCTGCCTCTCAGAGAGACAGAGAGAGAGAGCGAGCGTGAGAGAGAGCGAGCGTGAAACAGAGGGAGCATGAGAGAGAGAAAGAGAACCAGAGAGAGAGAGAGCCCCAGAGAGAGAGAGAGAGAGAGAGCCTGAGAGAGAGAGAAAGAGAACCGAGAGAGAGACACAGTGATCGCGAGAGAGAGAGGGCGATCGGCACGGTTCACTGTGCCGATCCTTGGTTCGGGCCCGGCGGCGTGCCCGTCGCCTGGCCGGGCCTGAGGATTGGCCGGTGACCTCCACCGCGCCGGGCGTGCGTCCGGTGGAGGTCCGGCCGGCCCTGGTGGCCGGCCGAGCGCCGGCACCGTGCGCACTGTGCGGGAGCAGCGGAGAGAAAGAGAGGGAGAGAGAGAGAATTAAGGAGAGAGAGAGTGGGGGGCCGGCCGCGGCGGCGGCCGGCTCTGGTCCGGCCAACGGCGGCCGGACCGGCCCCAATTTTGACGAATTCGATGCCAGCACAGTGAAATCGGGAACGGAGAGAAAGAGAGAGAAGGAGAGAAATTGAGAGAGATAGGGGGGAAAGGAGGCCGGCCGCGGCGGCGGCCGGCTCCGGCCCGGCCTCCGGTGGCCGGGCCGGACGGAATTAGGCCGGCGGCGGCCCTGGCCGCCGACCGAAAGCTGCCCCCTGTTTCGGGCGAAACAGGGGAGCGGGGGGGATGGTTTGGCCATGGGCCGGTGGGCCAGCCTAGGCTGGGCCTTGTGGGCCGTGCAGCGGGCAATTTGAGGTCAGCTTTTGGGCCCCATAACGGGTCGGAATTAGTAAAAAAATTATATGGCTAGAATCTGGGTGAATTCTAGTTTCTTGGGGTATTTTAATTCCCCAATTAGATGTGTATAGTGGAGATATTCGAGCCTGAAGTTGGGCCCGTGAACTAGTCTGGGTAGGGTCTTAAGGGTCATTTTATTAATTAGATTTCCGTGAATTAATTATGTACATTGATCCTGTAGGTGCCCAGACATCTGATTAGTTGATTCATCATTTGGATTTTGTGTAGGAGGTAAGTAAGACTATTATGCAATTTAATTGTTTAATTAATAAATTGAGTATATACAGTTTGCATGCATTTTTATAAATTAACTGAATTGTCTATGTAGCATGGAACTGTGGATTTCAAATGAACAATTATATGATTATAATGATTGGTAAGAAATGATTTATTGATGTATATGCCAGAATTGTGATTGCCTGTACGGCATGTTTATATTGAGGTGATATATGCATTTCCTTGTAATGTTCAAAACACTGTGAGATATTGTGAGATACAGATGCATGATGCACATGAGATGAAAAATGTTAAATAGATTTATATGTGTCACCGCGGTTCTCCTTTACTATGGCCCCACACATTGTAGATGTGTTCTGTATGATTTTTATGGCCACACAAACTGGAGATGTATTCTGTTATGATATGGCCCCACATATTGTAGACATGTTCTGTATAATTTTTATGGCCTCCACACTGACGAGTGTGTTCTGGTATGGCCCACATGTCTTACAATGTGTTCTGTATGATTTTTATGGCCACATACATCGTAGAGTGTGTTCTGTTATGGTATGGCCTCACACATCGTACAATGTGTTCTATGGATATTGATGGCCACACATCTGGAGGATGTGCTCTGATTGAGGTATTGCAGGGCCGTGGGTCACATAGGAAATCTATAATTGCTAGAGTGCATATTTTGATGCTTGTCAAATGTTCAATTTATGTTAAGTTGACAAAATGCATATGTTGATAGCATGTTAAATATAATTCAAGTTGATATGATTGTATAATAGGCTTACTTATTGAGTGTAAACTCATTAAACCTTCACAATGTTTTTCAGAGCCTCAGGGTTGATGATGGATATTCGGAGTTGATGGAGCTTCTAATAAATAAAATGAGGACCATTGCATTGGTGTAATCCTATTATGTTTGCGTGTAGGGCTTGTTGTAGCCCAACTTTATTAGCGTGACTTGGATGTAGGGTTTGATACCCAAAACTTATAACTATCATTTGTATTATGGTTGGTTTCCATATTTATTGCCATTTGAATCGTATATCAAGATTTTTAAGACGCCTTGCGTGCTCGGCACGCGGCGGGTTGTCACCCTAGCTCAAAATTTTGGGTCTGGGGCGTGACACCAACCGAACCGACAAGGGACAGCCCCCCTATTCCTTCTCCACCATTATCAGTGCCATCTACTCCCCAGGACTAGTTGGCCATCCTTATACAGTAAGTTCAAGCTCTTGTCGGAATGGTTCAGCAGCTACAGGAGCAGCATTCCAGAGGAGTCAGGCAATAGCCCGAACCGCCATCGCCGCTCAGATCGGCTACTCCTGTTAGCCGACAGTCTACCCGAGGGAGGTCCCCTCCAATGAGGCCTCTTTACCCTTACACCTCGGCCGGACCTCGTTCTCAAGGCTCCCGAGGTTGCTCGCATTCTCTTACCCGCTCCTCGGGAAGCCCTCCTGTTAGGCTGCGGCAGGGGAAGGAGCACCGCCGGTGGCGCCATCGATCCTTCTCACATTCCCTTGAGCCAGCCGGGGAAATATGACTGACCAGATGGAGAGGCGCCTCGACGAACAGGACCGGAGGCTGGAGGAGCTTAGCTAGAGACTCAATAATCAGCCGAGGTCAGATTATGATGCCCGCCCTCCTCTCACTCGGCGGGTTATGGAGAAACCCATTCAAAGAGGTTCTGCTTCCCTCAATTAGACCCCTATGATGGCACTACTGATCCCTTGGATCACCTGGAAAGCTACAAGGCTATATGCAGGTCCAAGGAGCAACTGACGCCCTCTTATGTATCGCCTTCCCGGTCACTCTCTGAAAGGCTGCCCGTGCTTGGTATTCTCGCCTACCTCTGTGCAGTATTGATTCCTTCTGGCAACTGGAAAGATCCTTCTTGACCGATTTTGACTCCTGTCGAAAGATTCCCCGGGTGGCGGACAGTTTGTTTTCTGTGCAGCAAAAGGAAGGAGAGTCCTTAAAAGACTTTGTGACTCGGTTCAAGGTGGCAGCCCTGGAGGTCTATCACCTTGATGACGTTGTAGCTACTCTGGCCCTGAAGCGGGGCTTCATCCCTTCCGCTTCACTTATTCTCTAGACAAGAGACCTTCCAGTTCTTATGCTGATCTCCTAAGTCGCGCACAAAATACATCCGCCGACGAGGCTGATTCATCTCGAAGGGGTGCCAAAGGGAGGACTGGTAAAAGGCCGACCCGCCGGAGTTAAGCGGGCATCCTCCTAAGAAGTCTGAACTTTCGCGCCAACCGACTGACCGCCGTACAAGCCTCGCCCCTAGGGAAGACCATCTTACACCCCTCCTCGCCCCCGAGCTCATATCCTATGGAAATTGAAAACGAGCCTTATCTACGGCATCCTCCTCCGTTGAAGAAAGGCGCCATGCGTGATAAAAGCCGCTACTACCGCTTTCATAGAGATTACGGTCACGATACTGAGGAGTGTCGTAATCTGAAACAGGCCATTGAAGAGCTCATTAGAGGGGATATCTTGGGTAGTACATTCAGAAGAAGGAAACTCCGCCTGTTCCAACCTTGATGGAAACCCCTCCTGTTCAGGCCAACATTGACAACACCCCAACGGAGCGGATGGTGGGCATGATTACTCGTGAGGGGGCATCATCCTCTAAGAGACCAAGAGGGGAGGGGGAGTTAGAAAATGTAATCCCTTTTAAGGGATATAGCGGGGGGTAATGTTGTAAAAGATGATAGCATCGTCGTTTCTATGACGATCGCTAAGCACCCTGTAAGGAGGATTCTAATTGATAGTGGAAGCTCTGCCAACGTGCTTACCTATGATGCATTTCTTCGAATGGATTTGTCTCCTGACTCTTTTCGACCTGTGACTGCTCCTTTAGTCGGTTTCACATGGGACTCCGTACGGGTGAAGGGCGAGATTACCCTACCTGTGACAGCGGGATCGCCGCCGCCCAGAGCACGGTCATGATGGATTTCCTGGTGGTCCGGGTTCCCTTGGTATATAATGCCATTCTTGGCCGGCCTGGATTGAACACATGGATGTAGTCATATCCACTAAGCGTCTACTAGTGCAATTCCCCACTAACCAGGGAATTGGCAAAATGTATGGAGAGATGGATTCGGTGAGTCCTTGTTATCATCTGGCTCCCAGCCCTCAGATGGCGATAATTCCCCCAGTCACCGAGTCATTCGACCTTAAGGAGACTGAGCAAAGAGGAGAGCCGGCGGAGTGTCTGATATCTTACCCTCTGGAGGATGGCTCAACAAAGATCGTGCAAGTCGGCAAACTCCTTCCCCCAGAAGCCCAGAGCCAACTCCTCGCCTTTTTGCGGGCAAATGCGGATATCTTCACTTGGAAGGTAACGGATATGGTCGGTATCCCTCCATAGGTGATTACCCATGGGCTTAACATCAACCCAGGATGTCGGCCGATCCGCCAGAAGAAAAGGAGTTTCACCCCTGAGCGGCAAGAGCCATAGATGAGGAGGTGGATAAATTGCTTATGGCCGGTCATATTCGAAAAAAAAATACCCTGACTGGCTAGCTAATGTGGTCATGGTCCAAAAGTCCAGCGGAGGGTGGAGAATCTGCATCAACTATACTGACCTTAACAAGGCCTGTCCCAAGGACAGCTTTCCGTTGCCACGGATCGACCAGCTGTGGATTTTACCTCTGGCTATGAGCTTCTTAGCTTCATGGATGCTTTCTCGAGATACAACCAAATAAAAATGAATCCCCCAGATGAAGAGCATACTTCTTTTATCACTGAGAAGGGCATTTATTGTTACAAAGTAATGCCCTTCGGATTGAAGAATGCGGGAGCTACCTATCAAAGACTAATGAATAAGGTTTTCAAGGATCAGCTCGGCCGCAACATGGAGGTGTATGTAGATGACATGCTGGCAAAGAGCACTTGTGCTGTCAACCATATTGCTGACCTGCAAGAAACGTTCCACAACCTCCGGCTTCATAGAATAAAGCTCAACCCGAGCAAGTGTGCATTTGGGGTTACCGCGGGAAATTCTTGAGTTTCCTGGTAACCCGGCGAGGAATTGAGGCAAACCCGAAGAAGATTCAAGCTATTCTTGATATAATCTGCAAGAAGGAGGTACAACAGCTCACCGGAAGGATAGCCACCTTGAGCCGTTTCTTGTCAAGATCGGCGGAGAGGTGTTTACCTTTCTTTAAAGCCTTACGCAAGGCGGATGGCTTTGAATGGACAGAAAACTGTCAGCGGGCTTTTGAGGAGCTTAAGGAATTCTTATCCATGCCACCCTTACTGTCCAAACCAGAAGAAGGAGAGAAGCTTTTTCTTTACCTCGCGGCTTCCTCGGAGGCGGTTAGCTCGTTTTGGTGCGCATTGATGAACATGCCACTCAGAAGTCTGTGTACTATATGAGTAAGGTGCTTCACGGTGCAGAAGAAAGATATTCCAAAACCGAGAAAGTTATCTTTGCCTGGTTATCTTCGCTCGACGGCTCAGACCATACTTCCAAGCCCATCCCATAATTGTGCTCACCGATTAGCCTCTCATAGCCATTTTGTCTCGTCCTGATACTTCTGGCCGACTGGCTAAGTGGGCGATTAAGTTGGAAGAGTTTGATCTCTCTTTTCAGCCCCGAGCGGCTTTGAAATCCCAAGTCCTAGCCGACTTTTTAGTCAAGTGTACCTGGTCTGAAAAGCATCAAGGAAATCCCTCTCAAAGTCCTCCGGACAGCGGCAATGAGAATAGTGATGCTTGGATCCTTCATGTCGACGGGGCCTCTAACTCCCAAGGGAGTGGGGCTGGTCTTATTCTTGCCGGCCTAGAGGGCATGGTGTTGGAGTACGCCCTCTGTTTTCTCTTTAAAGCTACCAATAATCAGGCTGAATATGAAGTCTTGTTGGCCGAACTCAAACTGGCGCATGGGCTGGGAATCAAGTACCTCCAAGCTTTCACCGATTCGCAGCTTATCTCTGCCCAGGTAGCTGGCGAATATGAGGCTCGAGACCCTATCATGTCTCGGTACCTCAGCAAGGTCAATCTATTAATCCCCTTGCTAGATCACTTCACCATCAGTTACATCCCTAGAGAAGAGAATGCTAGGGCTGACATGCTAGCTCGACTCGCCACCTCAACGACAATGCCCTGAGTAAGACTTATGTTGAGTACCTGGAGACACCTAGCATCGAAGCCGTGGAGGAAGTTCTACCAGTTATGCAGGAAGGAACATGGATGGATGCCTACATCCGCTATTTGAAGGTCGGTGTCCTCCCAGCTGACCGCGAGGAAGCCAGGCTGCTTAAGCGGAGGGCCTCTAAGTTTGTATTGCTAGACGGCCTGCTATATAAGAAATCTTTTTTCTAGCCTCTTCTCAAATGCGTCGGCCCGGCGGACGCGAATTACATTCTTAGAGAAATTCATGAAGGCATATGCGGGAACCACTTAGGGAGCAGATCGCTGGCATGTAAAGCTCTCCGACAGGGATATTACTGGCTGTCCATGCAGGTAGATGCAACTGAACTGGTAAGGAGATGTGACCAATGCCAGCGGCACGCTTGTATCCAGCGGCAACCGGCTTCCCAGCTGAGCCCTCTCTCTGCCCATGGCCTTTTTCCCAATGGGGCATGGACATCCTCGGCCCTTTTCCTCCGGCATCAGGACAGCAAAAATTTCTGCGTGTCACCATTGATTATTTTACTAAGTGGGTCAAGGTCGAGGCACTCGCTAAGATTACAGAGAGCAAGGTTAATGCCTTTTTCTGAAATCGTCATTTGTCGATTTGGCATACCTCATACTCTTGTCACTGATAACGACCGACAATTCGACAATGCTGCCTTCAAGACTTTTTGCGCCGATCTCGATATCACTCATCGGCTCACCTCTGTAGGCCATCCACAATCTAACGGTGAGGCTGAGGTCATGAATCGTACGATACTACGAGGGCTGAGGACCCGACTGGATACATCTAAAGGCAGATGGGGGGAAGAACTCTCGAGCGTACTCTGGGCGTATCATACAACTCCTAGGGCACCAACAGGAGAGATGTCTTTCAGCTTGGTCTTTGGTTTTGAAGCTGTCATTCCAGTCGAGATCGGTCTCCCGAGTACTCGAGTGGAATCATATAACGAAGCAGACAACCCCTCGACTTAAGAGCCAGCCTTGACCTCATTAATGAAGCGAGGGACCGAGCTCAGGTTAAGATGGTAGCCTACCGTTAGCGAATGGTGAGATATTATGATGCTATGTTCGCTCGAAAAGCTTCCGCCAGGAGACTTGGTCCTTAGAAGAGCTGAAATATCCAAATCGACAGAAGGGGCAAATTGGCTCCGAATTGGGAAGGGCCTTACCGTGTCACGGAAGTCCTCCACCGTGGAGCATACCGACTTGAAGATCTAAATAGATGGCTGATTCCCCGGACTTGGAATGCATATAATCTCTGGCAATATCATCAGTAATGAATGTATTTATTCAAGAAATTAATGAATGTACATGATTGGAAATTTTCTGTATGCAGAGTTTTCAAAGGACCTCGGCGGCCCCACAGTCCTAAGGACATCCCCGGGTTGGTATTACTTACCCCTAAGGCGATTCAAGTCCTGGACCTTAGGCGGCCTCGAGTCAAACTCTCGGGTCGGTATCCGACTACCCCGAGGCAGTTTTCAAAGGACCTCGGCGGCCCCACGGTCCTAAGGACACCCCCAGGTTGGTATTACTTACCCCTGAGGCGGTTCAAGTCCCGGACCTTAGGCGGCCTCGAGTCAAACTCCTGGGTCAGTATCCGACTACCCTGAGGTAATTTTCAAAGGACCTCGGTGGCCCCACGGTCCTAAGGACATCCCTGGGTTGGTATTACTTACCCCTGAGGTGGTTCAAGTTCCGAACCTTAGGCGGCCTTGAGTCAAACTCCCGGGCCGGTATCTGACTACCCCCGAGGCAGTTTTCAAAAACTAGGTGGCCTCAAGCTAAGCTCCTAAAATGAGCAACCCTATAGGGTTTCTCGAGCCGCGATCCAAATGTTGAAATGATGGAATTCATGTTCCGCGGCTATCTCTTAAATCCAAAGACGAGGTGCCTACGATACGACCCTTAAATTTGTACCCGACACTGGCGTATGGAGTAAGCCTTAAAAGGCCGGGAGGATAGATGAACCCCCCCTTCTTGTGCCATGATTGAAGATCGATAGGCGGTTAACTAAATCATCAGGTAAATAAAAGAAAGAAAGTAGACATTCATTCATCAAAATGTTGAGCCATCACGAGGGCATACTCTACAAAATGCTGTTCAAAGGCCGATATTGATCAACCTACACAAAGAGTTCACTAAAGACAAAAAGAAAAAAGAGAGGAAAAAGAAACTCGATCAAATCAAATCTGCCACATCCTTACTGGTCCACAGGGCATCCATCCCCTGCGGTCGGCCCTTCTATTTTAATCGGTCCGGTGGTGGGATCCTCAACTATCATCAGTTCGTCAACTGCGTCTTCGACCCTTAACTCATCCTCAACCTCGGCGTCGGAGGTCTCCTCATCATTTGCGGGTCGAAGGTGCTCGAGGTCACCTAGCTTGAAAAGCTGAGACAGTCTCCTCTTGCACCTTTCAAAACCCTGAACGAAGGCATCCATGACAGCCTCGCGGCACTTCGAAGCGAAGTCAGGGGAACCTTTGTATTTCTCGATAGCCTCCCGAGCTTGAGTCTCGGCTGCAGCCACCCTCTCCTGAGCCCGCATCTCCACCGCTGCCATTTTATCCAAAGCATCCTTTGCCTCCTTCTCGGCCAAGACCAACTTTTCTGCAGCATCACGGGCTGCGGCTTCTGCATTATCAGCCCGATTTTTAGTATGTTCTAACTAGAGAAAGGCCTCTCTCAATTTCTCTTCAATTGGCAATAACCTCGCTATAACTTCCGACAGTTTGGCATCCAAGGTCTGCAACTCTTTCTTGGCCCTCTCCCGCCATGCACGGTTATCCTCCTGGGTGGTCTGGAGGTCATCTAATGCTTCAACTCCCGGGCCCTCGTTTCCGAGCTCCTTGTCCAAACCCTCGATGCGGGACTTGGCATTAACTAGATCCTCTCGAATCACGAAGAGGCCGTTGGACATCTGCATTAGTCAGGTAACGAGCGTAAAAATTCTGCACCTATAGAAGAGGAAAAGGAGAGGAAAGCCTCGACCTTACCTGGAGCGCGGCTGTAAAGAGCGTGTCAAAGGACTCCTCCAACGGTAAGGTCCTCATTAAAGCTTGAAATTTGGGTAGGATGGCGAGCTTTAGAACCATTTCTGATAGGCGGCTCTTATACGGCGTACCTCGCGGCGCATCCGCGAGTATTGAGATGGACCTCTCGAGGCGCTCGAGGGGGTCAGAGCATCCACCCCCCTCGGTGACTGCAGGCCCGCAGAGATGCTTCGATAAAATCTGGGGGCGTTGCGACCCCGCCCCAACTGTCGCTCCACTTCCGGACGGCCCCCCAACGACTTCAGGAGGAGGAAAGATTATTGCTGGTGGGCTCGCATGGGGAGGCCCTCCAATCAGTATTCTGGCAGGAGGGCTCTCTCCTTCCTGATCCTCCTCCACTAGGATAGCCTCAGGAGGGCGGCCGAAGGTTGGGTCGAGTGACCCGGCTCTCTTCAGTGGGGCCTTTTGGGCCTTACCCCTGTGGTATCGGGGACATCCCCCTCCCTCTTCCAAAGGCCCGCAATTATCAAGTCCTGAAAACCTCATTGCTACAAATAGAGGACCCAGGGCAAATGAAAAGGGGACCCAGGATATACAATATGTGAGAGGAAAATGCATGCCAAAACACGTATTCATACATGTATATAAATACAAAGCGAAAAACAAAAAATAAACAAAACAACAAGATTGAACAAAGCGCTAATTAAGATAAAAAGAAAAAATTCGAGGCTCACCGGCGCCGTGGGCAGCGACACCGGCATGAATATGATCCCTCGAAGGTTATCCTCCGACAATAATTCCTTACTAGGTGGGATGATGATGGACACCAAAACTTTAAATAGTTCTTGATCCTCTCTTCGATAGCAGAATTTTGATTAGAACTAGTATCGGGAATACCCTAGTTTGCGTTCATTCCCTCTATATGCGCGTAGAAGAACCGGAACTTTCACCCTTTAATTTTGGAAGGGAGATTGAGCCTAAGAGTTCTCTTGGGCCTAGAAACGAAATTCCACCACCTAGCCTTTTTAGGGTTTCGAATCCTATACAGAGCCCTAAATAAGGAAAGCCGGCAGAAGCCCCGTGGAAATGATAGAGTACCAAAAATGAATAGATAATAATGGAATTAGGGGTTAGCTGTGCCGGGATAAGGCGATACCTATCTAACAAATTCATGAAGAAAGGATGGAAAGGCAACCGTAAACGACACTTGAAGAATTCCATGTATAGTGCAATCCTCCCGGTTGCGTAGAGGTCACCCTATCTTCGGGAAGGGCGTTAGAAAGTCGGATACTATCAGGAATCCCAAACCGGGCCCTAAGATTCCTAAGGTCTTAAGAGTTCGTGATTGAGGCGATCTCCATTGGACCAGCGGATTTAGGAGTAGCGACTAAAATGCTACCTTATGATTGGTGGATGAAGATGAAACCCTAGGGGATTGGGACGACGGTCCAGGTAATGGTCGCAGGACCCCAGTAGGCTCTGGACCGCGGCCGGTTGTTCCCCGTGGATGGTTACACCCCCGAGAGCCTGATGGCACGCCTGGATGATCTCTTCCCGAGAGGGTTCGATCATAGGACCTTTACCTTTCCTATCCTGGTTGGGATCCATAGAAGAAGGAAAAGAGGAGGAAGAAGAAGCTAACCTAAACTCGAAGAAATGGAGATGCAGGAGAAACAGTGAAAATAAAAAGCAAAAGAATTGAAAGGATGGGCTCTTTATAATATATTTTGAATAATGCCTCGAGCGCCACAAGGCCACGCGACAACGCATGAATGGAACCAAGGCAGATGAAAAGACACTATTTCCTTGTGATATACACTTCCTCTTCCAAGACATAACTTTATGAGTGTAAAAATTGATTGGGACCTTTTCGCCCCTCCCCCTTGGCAAGTGCTATGCGCCCGAATGCAAGGGGCAAGGGCGAGGGGCATATGATAGGGTTAGTAGTCATCATAGGAAGGCATGGAGAGCTCTAGGCGGCCCCAGTACCCTAGGCGTCCCTGGGCCTTAGGCAGCCCCTGAGACTCTAGGCGGTCCCTGGGCCCTAGGCGGCCCTGAGTCCTAGGCGGCCCAGAGCCCTAGGCGGCCCTGAGCCTTAGGTGGCCCCTGAGCTCTAGATGGCTCCTGGGCCTTAGGCGGCCCCTGAGCTCTAGGTGGCCCCTGGGCCCTAGGTGGCTCTTGAGCCTTAGGCGGCCCCTGAGCCCTAGGCGGCTCCTGTGCCCTAAGCGGCCCTGGCCCTAGGCGGCCCTTGAGCCTTAGGCGGCCCCTGAGACTCTAGGCAGCCCCAGTGCCCTAGGCGGCCCCTGGGCCTTAGGCGGCCCCTGAGACCTAGGCGGCCCCTGGGCCTTAGGTGGCCCCTCTCGGTCTCACATCTAGAGCTCTCTAGCTGCTCTCATATTAGAAGCACCTAATACGACAAGCTGTCATGTCTGAATGAGGCTCGAAAATCATCGACATCATGACGCTTTAATGGCTCATATAAGACAAACTCTGGAAAGTCGTCGTTCATTGAAAGACTCATATAAAGGAGGTACTAATTACCTACTTCAGAGCCAGATAACTTTCCACGAATTCTGACATTCTCTTGGAAAGATCAAAATCCAACATGAAGATCCCATGCTTCTTGAGCAAGCAAGCTCCTTGAGCAAACTCCTAAAAAATCCCGAGGGTAACTTATCAAGAACGACCACGTGGCGAGCACAGGGACAAAAAAAAGAAAAAAAAAGAAAGAAAGATGGCTCACCGGAAAGAAAGGGGAGAGATATAAGGTGAATAAGGATACTATTCAAACACACCTTCTTTTTAACAAAGAAACGGAGAAAAACATCCCAATCTTTCTTCTTTAATTCGAGCTCCAGAAGCTCACGGCTGTGTTCTTGGCCATCAATACTTGGAGCCTCTGAAGTCTACTTGGTGATAAGGAACCAACAACTTCAATTATGGAAGGTGATCATAATAACTTTAATGAGGAAATATGTGAAGAAACAGGAAGTTTGAGGACATCATTAATCCGAATTAGATTAATGAGCTGATCTTTCTGCCGTAGGAATCCAAGCCAGATTCATCAGTTTTGTTACTCTAGCCAGAAGAGTGTCTCTATTAACATTTTCTCCTAAGCTCAAGTTACACAAGGCTTAACAAGGTTGGAAGCTAAAACAATGGACATTGTGCAGATTTTATAATATATTGACGCCATCTAAACTGGATCAATTTTATAAAATTGTCACATCAATAATGGCATCATTTCTACTTTCACTCGTGCAACCAATTATGCAGTCAGTACTGAAAGTTAACATACCAGCCAGTGTTATTCCTGATCTTAGAAAACATCTTTTGTTACATCTGTCACGCAATGGCTATTGTCCAATTCTGACAGTGGTTGCAGGAAGCTAACATGCCGCTGCTTATACCACGCTGCAGCATACTGACCATGCACATCTAATGGCTGATGTGGACTGTCAGAAAATGATTGTTTTTAGCATGCTGCAGCATACTGACTTGTCTAAGGGCTGATGTAGACTATCACCAAATGACCGCTAGTCTATTGAGATTTTTCTTCCACTGATTGCTGAAGTAGTTCAATTGGCTTTGAACCAACTTGCCAGATATTTAGCTCTACAGTGGTAAGACCTCTGTGTAGCAGCATATTGTTGGCACCCAAGAACACCTGCTCTGGTGATTTAAAGCTGGTGTTTGCAGCAGATATGCCCCTTGGGAGTCCTGACCTTTGAAGTTCACATAGTTTCATGCTTTTGGGAATCCAATGCTGATATCTAGGAAGTGGAATTTGAGGTTCCTGTGCCAGTGTGCCCACTCGTGTGCTGCACTACTTTTGACAATCTATCATGTGTAAGGATGCCAGTCTTTTTGAACAGAATGCCCAGCCACTTTCAGAAACAAGACATTCACATCACATCATGCTTCCTCTGGTAGTCCCACAAGGCATGGTTTCAAACAAAGGATTGCTCTTTACTGGCAGAATACCCATGTGAATCTCCTTTTGCATTCTCTAACACCAATGTGAATGCTTAGGCAATGGAAGCTGCTTTGGTTCTTTTTGATCACTGAACTAATCCTTGAATATTTTATTTGTTGCATGAACTCAATTATTTGCCGAATGGTTTGGAATTCCTTTATTGCGGCAACAAAATTGTTGAAATTGTTGAAAAAGTGAGTATTCTAATGGCCTCACGGGTTGGTCAAGCTCCTGATACTGCAACTGTGAAACTTGTGGAGGGCGATACGTTGAAAGATAACAAGGGGCTAAAAGTTCTACAGGTTACAGTGAATGACTGAATTCTGAAGCTTGTTGCAGGCAATAAATTTGGAGTAAAACAAGGCGTCTTCACAAGGTGCTGCTTTGTATAGAACTTAAACATTGAGTGCTGACTGTAAAATGAGTTAATTTAATGCGTCCAACCCTCTTTGAGATCACCGAATGAGTAGCTGAGATCCTAGTATTCTGGAATTTAGACTCTTCTTTAAATAATAACATTTAGATTCATGAAGTTGCCATCTCCTTATACCTTATCAGCTAACTATATGGTCCTTGCCTCGGACTGAAAAAACCACAGGATCTTCGGCCGTGGAAGATACAAAATGGTGCGGCCTTTTGATGATTCACTGTTTTATCTCACGGAGTTGGACAAGATTAAAAAAAAAAGGACAAAAAAGAGAGAGAGAGAGAAAAAAAAAGTAAGCTTCAACATTAAAAGGTTTACAGACCACTTTGTGCTGTAAACACAGTAATGGTTGAGAATTTGTAAGCATCGTCATACCCCTCACCTGCTTCTAAAAGAGACTTTTATTTATCAGTCATGTTCTGTTAAGCATGTTATAACTATAATAGAAATTCATTTTATAATTTTTTTTTAAGCTACAGATTCAGATTTTCTTATTTTCACCCACCAAATTTATCCAGTCGATCGCTTTACAATGGCCTCAGGACATCAAAGATGAACTCATCATAGAACGAAATTTAAACGTTCAAATTACTAAAAGTGTAAATGATTTTTCAGTTATGTTATACTTTCAATTAGATGATGTATTCTTTCATGTAACCTGATTAGCATCTTTTCGCTTGCAATGGTAGCCTATATGACATCAATCTAAGGAGCACAAGGAAAATGACACCTGGAGAAAGTTTTGGATCACAATAACGCTAGAACATGAAGAATGACTGTAAGTTTGCCATTTCTAGAGCAACCAGCTCAAGATAATCTCTCTCTCTCTCTCTCTCTCTCTCTCTCTGTGTGTGTGTGTGTGTGTGTGTGTGTGAAACCAATGAACGTGTGAATCAAGTAACTATAGATACTTCTTGGCCTGTAAATGTCTTCAAGCAAGTTAAAAAAAAAAAAATCCAGGAATTTGGATTGAGAACCAGGTATAAGATGGTGCCAAGGGGACCTGGGCCTGGTAATTGGCATTCCCCTACCTGGGAGAGCTGCCGGATTCAAAAGTAGAGGATGGCATTCCCACCATATTATTGGCACAAAAAATGAATCAATGTGGCTTGCTCAAGCGTGCCCAATGTATCAGTCATGGATCATGGAAGAGTTTTGTTGCAGCTCTAGACAATGACATTCTTGCCATCCAAGTACGATAAAAAATATACTTGCAATTATACCATCAAACTGATCACTACGTATATCCTCCAACAAAGAAGAAAAAATTAGCGGTATTTCTTGTTTGATAGTCACTGCTATTGAAGACTTTCCAGCCATACTCCCCGTTAAAAAAAAATTAATATATATCTTTCTAACTGTTTCTATATTTCAAGCTTGTGAGGAAGAAAGAGTCCAAATGCAACCCCTCGTGCGCATGGTCCATCTGTTCGTTCTACGTACATTGTAACTTTTCATTTGGTGGATAACAACCAACCAAAACGAAACCCTCATGAGATGCATATAATAGTCATACGCCCATAGGCTGCATGATCTCTGGGAGATGCGGTCTCTAATAATTTGAGGTCTGGGATGATAACACTTATCAAGTTTACATCCATGTTGTAGATGCCAGTGCATATGATAAAAGAGATGGGCTCCCCTCGTGTACTTTTGAGTTGGATTTATATTATTTTAAACCACAAAGTGTGGAGTTCCTCCATATCCCAGACCTCTGCTAGCTGTTCTTCACAATGGGATATGATCACAGCATTGCATTACCTTGTCCTCCTCAAGGAAAGAATCCTAGCTAGTAATTGCATCCCAGGTTCTTCATGCATGGCCCCATCGGTGAGTGGCGGGGGTGTGGAAATGGTCGGATGAAGTGACGTGCCATGGAGTTGGTGATCCAGTGAGGCTCACGGGAGTTGGTATCACCATCACGCATCATAATAACAGCACATGGGCGGGCGAGGTTTGCTCCCTGTAAGCAAGACACTGGTATGTTGTGGTTAGGAGACTTCAGTGGCTCAAAGTGGCAATTTGCTTCTTTGACATCTAATCATTGCCACTGTCGTTCTTGGGCACAAATTATCGATTGGATTAGACTTCATTTGTTTAGTTGACCTCCACTTCAGGACTATTCTGTGGGACATGCAGCGTACTTTCATGAGAAATTCATAATGTTATTGGTAGAAAGTGAGAAGAGCTTTTTCTGTTTAAGTTCTTGTCTGTTTCATAAAAACTACTGCATGCATTTCTGAAGAACTATTCTCGGGATAATTAAGTAATGTTGGAATGCATGATTACAAGAATGTCTGCCTCCTAGCTACTCCTAGATATTGATTACAAGAAATCTTACGTACAGGCATTGGACCAACTTTTGCCAGTTAATGTAAACAAATGAGATGCCATTGCCTTGAAAATTAGATAAGGGCATGCATCCTCTCTCATGATATTATATATGCTAATGACAATAACAGGGAGATGCCTTTTGTTTTATTACTTCGAGTTGGAAAAAAGGGCCATGTTCCTGCTTTTTGATGCATATTTCCTAAGTACCCATGCAATAAAGTATAGAATCACTACTAGAGAAGACAAGTCATGATCCTAAAAAGATTGATGCATTTGCACAACAATATTGGACTCTAGTAAGGACCCTACCTTAATTTCATTAAGTCTAGATATGTACAGATGAGTGGAACTTCAAAAAATTATAAGCCAAGACCAAAGTAATATAGCTAGCTATGAATCACTATATTTTCTCATAGAGCAAATCCATGGAAAGTTTTAGTTGACCACATGGTCGGCACTGATAAAACTCTTTATAAAATGTATGCACTTTTACATATGTTACCTATTTTCATAGACAAATGAACTGGTAATTTTGGAATTAAGTGGGAGGATCATGGTACATGTTAACTTACCGTCATATTTACCTGACATGATTTCTAATTTGCATGTACCTTTTCTCTTACTATGATTTAATACTCATCATAAACACAATATCAAGGTCATGTGGACCAAATATAATGTGAGAATGGTTTTATAAACGAGGAACAAATATAATATGGATTATTATTATAGCCAACAAAGACACGTTTCCTGAAATGTACACTCTTCCTCGTAATCGATGTGAGAATGGTCTGAGAGATTTCATCAATTTAGGAAATAACCTTTTGTACTCTTAATAAAAAAAGATTCAAACTTATGGCTGTTTTTTTTTTTTTTTTTTTTTAACCTATGAAGATCTATGCCACCTACTAACTTGTTGATGTACTTAGCCAACTTTTCTTTTTTTCAAATAATAATAATTTATAACAAAGGTTAATTCACATTTTCTCAGTTTAATTCTGAATTTTTTTTTTATTGTACTTTTGAATATAACCATACTCTCCATCAAAAGGCTATGGTAAGCTAACAGCTACCATAAAGTGCCGTAAGATGCCGCCTGGTTGAAAACACGACAATAGAGTTTCTTTAATTGAAGTTGTATTATGATCTAGTAAAGATTGGTGAGAAATTTAAAACTAGAATTTAGATTATTAAAACATAATTATTATTGTACAGTTTCTTGAGGAAAATTGCTAACATTTATGATCAGTAGTAGGTGGCAAGGACCATCATGTTCCCTTTAAAAACACATGCCAGATTGAGAATCAGATTGTTGAGAAGAAGCACTCTCATGGGATACTAAATCAGTGATTTCTCAAGATCTTTTGAAAAGATTAAAAATAAAAAAACATGGGTCCAAGATTGCATAGCTTGCTTGTACAACTATGCTTTTCAGTAGAACTTTTTATGGTAGTCTTCTCTTGATAATATGGTTACACCAATCAAAACTTGGGATATATTCACAAGATATATTTTTTATAAAATTCAAGACAATGAACAATCTTATACTAAACATTCTTAGTGGCATTCGGATCTTCTAGTTGATATGCTTTCTTTTTTTATCAAATATTCATGTAAAGTATTTCTTATTCTTATGATATATCAATTGTGCAGGCTAAGTTATATGGTTTTAAAAACTTAAATACAAATTAATTAATAATAAATAATTATTATTATTATTATTATTTATTATGAGATTATTCAAATGGTGGTGAAGTTGGAGTTAGGATGGGACACAACACAAGCACCATACTTGAACGCATGAAAAATCATAGTCGCTCAGCCTGGGGGAAAATTATGCTGTTGAAGTCATGAATCGTAGGTGATATCATTATTTTAAAAATATTTAATCAAGTATAATAAGATAATTATCCAACCTAGATTCTTTTGGACTGGAGATTCAACTTGGCATATCTCGTTAAAGAAAAGCCTTTTTACATCGCCTTCCATGCATAAAAAATGCATATCAAACACGTGTATTAACCATCTATTCGTGTGAACGCACGTGCGAAACCCATCATATGGTTCATTGAGTTGCGGCATCCGCACTCGCAGAAGCGCGCGGCCTGGCGCGCGATGGTGCACAAAGAACCCCATCCTTCGCTGTATCCGAGTCTCCAACAGTCCAACGTCACCATCACCAGGTTATATAACAAGCCGCCTACGAGAAGCGAAGCGCTGGAACCGCATCTTCCCGAATCGAATCTTCCTCTCCAATCCTCGTTTTCAAATATTTATATTCTTATAATATAAATCTCAATTGTTATATAGACCCCCGTCTTCTCTCCCTGAGCTTGCATATTAACCAAGAACTGGAAGCGAAGCCGTGGTTAAATGGGCTTCTTCTAATGGAGTCCTCGGACTCCGAATCCTCGTGAGATCGAGAGATCGCGCGATGCGAGCGAGGGAGAGATGCACCCGCTCTGCTGCATCTCGATCGATTGTCCCGGGATTGGCGACCGCTCGCCGGCGCCGATGGACTCGGAGCCCGAGTTCGGGGGCGCCGGCGAGGGCTCGTTGTCGGCGGTTGCCGTCGCCGGGGTGCTCTACAAGTGGACCAACCTCGGCAAGGGTTGGCGATCCCGGTGGTTCTCCCTCCGGAATGGCGTCCTCTCCTACTTCAAGATCCCCCGCCGGGAGGAGGTCCCCTTCCCTGAGGGCGACGGTGTCAGGCTCATCGGCACCGCACCCACCCGCCTTTCCCGGGCCAACGCCAGCGGCGGCTGCCGGAACCCTCCGAAGCCGCTGGGAGTCGTTTATCTCAAGGTGAGCGAATACCCGAAAATGGTAGAGATAGATTCTTTTGTTTATTTTTTATGAATTAGTATCAAGAACTCGATCCTTCTTTATTTCTCTCGAGATTTTAACTAAAACTGGAGCCGGTTAGATCGGCAAGATCCAAAAGCCCTATTCTTTCTTTCTCTTTATCGAAACAAAAAGCAGCTATTTACCATCTGAGCATGCTCTTTTCTTTTTCTATCCTATTTCGGTTTATATTTTTCCTCTCTGCGTAGGAACAAAAGGAAGCCTTTGGCCCCTCACTCTCTTTACCTTTCTACAGTAAAAATCGTTTTTTGGACCATTTTCACGTTGGCGAGCGCGAGTGTGATAGGGAGCGAGGTGGGGACGAGAGGTGGTGGGTCACATCACCGCGTGGGGGGGGGGGGGGGAGCGATGCAAAGCTGTGAGGCGTTGCAGCGAATGACGCCGTTGTGAGATGCTTTGCGTCTTGGCCTGTCGTTTTCTTGTGGGGGAGAGGACGAACAGAGGGCGTCTTGTTTGGTTCTGCTGTTGCGGATGTGGGCTTTGCTTGCGTCTCGTGTTTCTTTGGACTTCAGGAGTGTCTTGGTGGCTCAGTATGGTGTCGTTTGGAGGGGTTTGGTGGCTCAGTTGGGTCCTCTCTTGCTTCTAGTTCTAGCTCTGTCGGGTGGTGAGAGCAAAGAGGCTCAGTTTTGGTAGATATTTATATATTTTTTCTCAGTTCTTTTTTCTGTTTGCGTTTTCTGGTCTGGAATCTAAAATTTTAATCTTTTATTTTTTATTTTTCTTTTGAAGTAAGTTCAACTATTACTTGCTAAAATTTTATATTCATGCCTCCTGAATATTTGATTCTCCAAGTCCAACCACGAGCCGCCCCCCTCCCTCCCCACCCCGCGGGGCCGCGGCTCTCTCTCTCTCTCTGCGTCTTCTTTTCCTCCCTTTCATGATTAATATTCGGTGGACAATTTTGCTGTCTAATCTTTGTTTTTTCAGTTTTACTGACAATTTATTGAGAATTTTCACATTTAAAATATGTTTGTTGTGGATTTTTCATAGTCTTGATTTTTGGATTTTGCTAGCAGCAAAGAAAATATGGTAGCATTAGCTATTCTTGCCCACACTTTACATTTTGGCACCTACATTTTGGATGGTTTGGCTGCCTTCTTTGGGTGCCTTTAATGTGACGCTTTGCCTGGAAATGACTAGACCTTGATGGTGTAGGATGGTTAGTTGTAAAGAAAAGGCAGTAATAGGAGGTCTGCCCGAACGGCTGTTGGTATGATTTGTCCCTATGTAACATGACTTTTACCTCTTATAAAGTGTTGATAAGAGTTAGGTACTGTAGGCTGATGATATAGCGCCAGTGATTATGTGGAATCTATTTGCAGCTCAACATGATGGAAACGTATACTAGTTTCCTCTATGATTGCATAATTTTAATATTTAAAATAATATTTTCAATCTTCTTAATGCATATTATACTGTAGTCTTTTACTGAACAAAATTATGCCAGTATGAAAATATGGGTGCAATTGGGTTGGGTGAGGCCTGCTTTCGCTTGTCCAAAACCAACCTGAATTTACTTTAGATGCATAATGTAGACTTTTAGACCATTTATTTAAGAGATTCGTTGGGATTGGTGTTGTTCTAGGTTGGGTTCCTATCATGCTAGGCCTCCATTATCGAACATTTCCTTTTGATGTGTTATTCTTAGTTCCTTGGAATTTGAAGCAGTTGGGTGTGGGGTACCCAAGCTCTGAAACAAGTATCAGATATGGAGCAGCCTAGGAAGTATTTTAGTTGAAACAAATATATAATATTTTTCATATGTAACTGGGAAAAAAAGTGGTACATCTTCTTAAGGTGTGGTGGACCCGCATGCCTAATTATTGAGGAAAAAGTAACCCACTTGCGTCCTGTACAAGACTCAGGGCATGTTTTAGGAAGATGCTATAAAAGTTTGGATTCAATATGTACTTGTTAGCAGCAAATTTAGCAGTGTTACTGTGCTCAGTTGCAGTGACACTGCTAACCTGTGATTTCTAATAAAAAGTGTGTTAATGCTTTGATTTGTTGATTTAAGTCTTAGTAGAATTTGTGGATTCTTCATGCCTCCATGTTGATATGCATATGTTCTTGCTTTTATAGTCTTAATACGACCATAGTCTATCGATTACCCTGCTTATTTTTAGTTTATCTAGTTCTCAATAATTTTAAGTTCTTTAGGTAGTTCAAGTAGGTGCTGGAATTAGTTGATATATTAATGGTCTAGATTTAATTGATGCTACCTAATACCAAAGTAATCATGACCTATGCAGGGAAGGATGAGGCAATTCTTGCTGACTAGGGTTCTATACATATTAGTTTATTTTCATGCCATATTAAGAATTGACTCTTTATTATTGCTGACTTATCTTGTATATGGTTATGCCTTGCAGCAAACATGTCTGCTGTTGTAGTTTGTCTTAAGCTGGGTAGGAAAAATAACTATGCTAACTGGAGAAACATCATGCAATATACATTATACACGTACACATTATACATAGTCATAATGCTGGACATATTCATATGCAAGTTTTGGCAGACAAGAATACTAAGATATGATTATAGAAATTTCATTTGCATATCTATAAACCCATGAGATCTCCTTTACAGGAAGGGTTTTGAAACGTTGGTCTCTATTGGGCCCAATGAGTTTCAGCTACTGCAATTTCAGCAATGCTGGTAGGTTCGGTCCAACTTTCAGACTTTCAGTAAAAATGTTTAGAAAAGTTAAGAAAAGAAAAAAAAAAGTTTCATGTTTGTCTAGTTTCTGGTCCATTTAGGCACAATGGTTGGCATATATCAGCTAAAAAATAAGTACATAAACAAATTCAAATATACCCCAAAGACAAAGTAATCCATTTGAGCTTGTTTCTATTATGAATATAAGTTCATATTTGCATGCAAGAGGCAAGAAATGCATGCATACAATGATGCTTGGTTTATAAAACATAGGTATATTATTATAGTATTTAAGTAAAGGTATGCTACCCTGTGAAAGACTCCTAAATGGCATCTTTGATCTGGTGTGCAGGTGTGAGTTTTCCTTATATTGTTAGCATTTAACAATAAATATTAAAAATATCATTGCTAACAACTATATTATGGTGGGAACATAACAGCTATATTTATACATAGCTCTCATCACTCTTGTTGTGTTATTGAATTCCATTTATTAATTGATGTGTGCTGTTTTTAATATTCATACAATACTTAAACATACAATTTTCATATACTTGCCTTGATAGAACCTAGAATATGGTCCATGAAATATATGATCTATGATTTCTTCACCACCAAAAATATTTTACATGATGAGATATGCACATTAATACGATCTTAACAATCTATATACTCTACAACATGTACAAAATTGCCAGCAATGTGATCTGTATAACTTCAGTTTAGGTTTTCCATCAAATTCATGTGTTATGGCATGCTTAGATATGGTCCTATGGATATGATACCACCAAGTTCATTTATATATTTAAATATTTTATGAATGTTACATGCTCATTTGCATGTCAATATTATTTTATGCTGTTTAGAATGAGAGATTCCACAGGCCTCGCCTCTGTGTTTTATGTGTTGGAGTTTAGTCATCGATGAACAGCAATGGGATCAACCTTGCTGGAGAAGTATACTGGACTTTCTTCCTTTGTTGCCAACAATCAGATTGGTGTAGCGGTAATATGCTTGCCCTTGATCCCCTTGATCAAAGGTTCGAATCCCTACAACCCCTAATTTATTCTTTCTAAATTTTATTTTAATAAATAAATCCTTTTTCTTCCTTTGCTGGATGCTCTCTCTTCCTTCATCATACCTTCACGTTGCTTCCTGGGAGGACCCGTCCACAAACGTCTCCCTTCCTCTCCTCCTTCACGTGAGTCCACATAATCTCTTTCCATGAAGAGGGTTCGCTGGAAGGCACCTCCAAGATGTGAATATCTTTCCGTGAGAAAGATTCAGTGCTTCATCTAAGATCTCGTGCATGCACTTCCGTGGCTGGAAGGCACCTCCAAGATGTGAATATCTTTCCGTGAGAAAGATTCAGTGCTTCATCTAAGATCTCGTGCATGCACTTCCGTGTTCTTTCCCCTGGCCGCTTCCGCTGAAACTCTAACCAGTGCCCTTCCCACGTCACAGAGATGAAGCCTCAGAGTTCGCTGGAAGCCACGAGCCCTTGGGAAAGTCTCATGCGGAATCCACTACGCGAAACCACCGCGCATACCACAAATCTTGGGAGGTAGAACGCGATCGTTGCTTGAGGAAGAGGGAATCCCTCCCCCCCTCCGCTATATCCGAAAGCTGGACCTGCTTTCGATCTTGATGTGAGGAGGGGAGAAGATGGAGAGATCGTGGTAAAAGAGAGATTAGGGGTAGAGAGAAAAGAATCTGTGTTATGTCATCCAAACCCTAGAGATTAGAGTTTAAATACATCCACCAAGTGGGCCAGGCCCAGATTCAAAGAAAACTCCCATGGACTAACCCAATAAGATTAAACTAATACCTAAGCCCGTGTACACCCGTGACTTGATTTAATCTCAACCCTTGGATCCATATCCAGTTCAATACAAGTTAGCCCCTGGGCCTTGATAGCACCACATCAGGCCCAACAATCTTTAACTTGATGCTTTCAAGGCCTCAGCACGTCCATCGTATCCATCAGCTGCATCCCTACAAAAGCTGTTTTGTAAAAGAACCTTGTCAATGCATTGCTGGGTTCTCCTTGGTGTGTATCTTCACCAGCTCTACTCCACCTTCCATCAGCTTTATGTAGCCGAAGCCTTTCTTTCGAGAGTATCCTTTGGCCACTAGTCTTGCCTTGTACATGATATTTTCTTGCTCTGAAGGTCCTTTCTTGCGCTGATAAACCCATTTATAACCAATGGGTTTCTTTTCTTGTGCCAACTGAACCATCTGCCACGTGCCAGTCCTGTGGAGAGACTGCACATCCTCTGCCATAGCCTGCATCTTCTGCCATAGCCTAAACCCACCTATCTCTATCCTGGCTATTCTGGCTCTTCACAGTCTTCTGATAGGTGTAAGGGTCTTTATTCGTTGTCACCAGGGTATATGACATCGAATTCTTGAAGCCGTATCGAATTGGTGGTCACACGTTTTTCCTGAGCTTGTGTAATGCGATCCCAGTATCAGTCCCCTGCCTAGCTGCATCCTCTTGAGTCCTCTGCTCAGCTACATCCTGTTGAACTTCTTGGCTTTTGATCCCTTGCCAGTTCTCTCCATCTGAATCTCAAATCCTCCTGATCCACTAGCAAATGGTACGACTGTGTAGGAGGTCATTTGACTAGTGTTACCGTGTTCCACCTCCTACAGTCCTTGCTGTGCATCTGTACCATCTCTGCTCTGGAGGATCGAGCTTTCATCGAAGGCACATCCCTGCTGATGACAACCTTCTTCTCCAAGGGGTCCCACAGCTAATACCCCTTGATTCCACGTGAGTAGCCCAGGAACATCATCTTCTTAGACTTGGCGTTCAACTTACTTCATTCCCCAGCATCAACATGCACATATGCCATGCATCCAAACACCCTCAAATGGTTCAAGCGTGTCTTTCTCTAGACCATATCTCCTTTGAAATGCCTTTATCCAACCTGGTATGCGATGATCGATTGACCAAGTAGCTGGCTACATCTACTGCGTCAACCCAGAACATCTTTGGAAGCCCTGCCTGTAGCCTCAAGCATCTTGCTTTTTTCAATATTGTTCTGTTCATCCTCTCAGCCACCCCTTCATGTTGAGGAGTTTCTATCACCGAGAAGTGCCTTTTGATATCTCACTCCTCATGAAATCTCTACAACTTCCCGCTGGTGTATTTTTTGCCATTGTTTGACCTCAAACACTTCACACTCCTACCCCGCTCGTTCTCCATCTTAGCCTTTCAGGTCCTAAACTTGGCGAAGATCTCTGATTTCTCCTTCATGAAGTAGATCCACAGCTTTCTTGAGAAATTATCTATCAGGGTCAAGAAGTATTTGGCCCCATTTCTTGTAAAAATCGGGACTAGCCCTCAGACATCAATGTGTACTAGCTCCAGGGGTTCTGCACTCCTAACTGTGCTGACTGAGAACTACACACTCTTTGCTTCTCCATCGGACATGGCTCATAAATCTCCATGACTCCACCACTCAGGTCTAGAAGCAGCTCTCTCTTGCTCAGTTCTTTCATCCCCTTGTCTTCCATGTGGCCTAAGCGGTAATGCTACATCTTGTACACATCCCGAGGATCCTATTCCATACCTGCTGCCTCAGATTTTTCGGTCATCACAGAGCCCTCCAACCTGTATAGATTCTTCAACCTTCTCCCTCTCATCGCCACCATAG
Source organism: Calamus simplicifolius (assembly GCA_900491605.1). Taxonomy (NCBI): domain Eukaryota; kingdom Viridiplantae; phylum Streptophyta; class Magnoliopsida; order Arecales; family Arecaceae; genus Calamus; species Calamus simplicifolius. The sequence continues at coordinate 1,005,349 of UESW01004231.1, read as the reverse complement.
CTCCATTGGAGATGTTCAGAACTCCACTCCTGGCATGACTGCTGAAGCTGTATCCAGTCTGCTCTAGGTATCCCAATGACACCAGATTCTTCTCGAGTTCTGAGACATGCTTCACGCTGGTAAGAGTGCGCACCATGCCATCAAACATCCTCACTCTTACTGTGCCAATCTCTGCCACCTTGCAAGGGTGATCATCTTTAAAGTCATACATCCCTCATCAACCTTTGTGTAAGTGTTGAACCATGGCTGGTTGGGAGTATAATGATGAGAACAAGATGAATCCAAGGTCCATACCTCTATGCTGTATCTGTGACCATCTGATACCACCAAAAGATTATCCTTCACCTCCTAGCCTCTAACTGTACTCATAGACTCAGATCCTTCCTTTTCTTCCTTTTGATTTTTTCTCTTAGGATAGTCCCTCTTGAAATGTTCTACCTTACCACACTTGTAGCACTTAGCCTTCCTGAACTTTAATCGTCCCCTAGGCCTGTTCCTGTCTCTGTCTGACTCTTTCCTAACTGATAGACCCTTTTGGGAACAGCTTTCTTGGTCATCTTCTCCCTTTACTCATTCGTCTGAAGCACCGAGACAATATCTTCATAGAACAATGTCTCCTTTCCGTAGAGCAGTGTCGTGACCAATGAGTTATGTGATGTGGGCAGCGAACACAGTAGTAAAAGTGCCTTATCTTCCTCCTTCATCTTGACCCCAACATTTAGCAATTCATTACTCATCTGATCGAACACTTGGATATGACCCAGCACATCTCCACCTTCTGACATCCGAAGGCTGTAGAGGCGCTTCTTCAACATCAATTTATTGCACATATTCCTTCCCATATAGAGGGCTTGCAATTTCAACCAGAGTCCCTTCGGGGTCTTCTCCTCCAGTACTGAATAAAGGGCTGAATCTGCTAGATATCCTCTGATCGCTGAACATGCTTTCTTCTTCAACGACATCCACTATTTATCTGTCATCTCATCTGGCCTTTCCTTCAAAGCCAGATCTAAACCTTGTTGCACAAGGAGGTCTTCTACCTGGACTTTCCACATAAAGAAACTTTTCTTCCTATCAAACTTCTCAAAATCTAATTTTATGCTACTACCCATGGCCAGATCTCAACAAAAAAAAAACAGCACAAAAATATTCCAAAAAAGAGATCTTGATGAAGCCTTGCTAAAATTTTTCAGCCCTTTGAAGATCTCCAAATAACTTCTTCTTGAACCAGGCTTTGATACCAACTGTTGGGGTTTAGTTCTTGATGAACATCAATGAGATCAACCTCGCTGGAGAAGTATCCTGGGCTTTATCCTTTGTTGCCAACAATCAGATTGGCACAGCGGTAATATACTTGCCCTCGAACCCCTTGATCAAAGGTTCGAATCCCCATAGCCCCTAATTTATTCTTTCTGGATTTTATTTTAATAAATAAATCCTTTTTCTTCCTTTGCTGGATGCTCTCTCTTCCTTCACCGTACCTTCACGTTGCTTCCTGGAAGGACCTGTCCACAAACGTCTCCCTTCCTCTCTTTCACGTGAGTCCACATAATCTCTTTCCATGAAGAGGGGCCCTTGGGAAAGTCTCACGCGAAATCCACTACACGAAACCACCACGCGTACCATGAATCCTGGGAGGTAGAACGCGATCGTTGCTTGAGGAAGAGGGAATCCCTCCCCCCTCCGCTATATCCAAAAGCTGGACCTGCTTTCGATCTTGATGTGAGGAGGGGAGAAGATGGAGAGATCGTGGTAAAAGAGAGAGATTAGAGGTAGAGAGAAAAGAATGTGTTATTTCATCCAAACCCTAGAGACTAGGGTTTAAATACATCCACCAAGTGGGTCAGGCCCAGACTCAATAAAAACTCCCATGGACTAATCCAATGAGATTAAATTAATCTCCAAGTCCGTGTACACCCGTGACTTGATTTAATCTCAACCCTTGAACCCACACCCAACCCAATACAAGTTAGCCCTCCTGGGCTTTGATAGCACCACACCACGCCAACATTATGAAACTTGTTATTATTACATGAGGTTGAATTGTGCCAAGACATGGTGATTTGTGCATTAAATTTTTTATTTAATTTATCTGATAATCCAAAAGTTTGGCTTTAGAGTTATTGTTCATAGGCAGGAAGAATTCATCGCTCAGTGGTTGTTTTATTTCAGAGCTATTGCATGGGCTGCCATTAGTGAGTGATCATTTTCATCTCTTGAGGTTGTTTCAAATTTTAATTATTAGTTATAACTGTATTCTAATTTCATTTTTGGTGTGATAAATGTGTAAACCTCTCTCTCTCTCTCTCCCCCCCCCCCCCCCCCCCCTCCCCTCCCTCTCTTATTTATCTCTCCATTCATCAAGTGCCTTTTATTGGACATGCCAAATTGACAGGAGGTGATTATGAATGACTTTTGTATTCATCAGTTTTATCACTGCTTCTTTTGTGTTTTATTTAAAGCGAGGTTTGATTATGAATTCTCTAATTGACAATAATATGCATAGGATTATAGCATAATTGTAATAGCTCATGAATGATAAAATGTGCCATGCTAGTGACAGCATATCCTGCTATAACATTTCAAAAAAAATTTGTTGTAGAAAAGATTTCTTGTCTATGTGCTAGTTCATTATATATTCCCCTAACTTGAAGTTAATTAACTTTTCTGATTTCATAGATCTCATCGTTTCGAGAAAGTAAGACAGATGAAAGGCGCTTTTATATATTTTCTCCCACAAAGTCACTTCAATTGAGAACTGATTCAAAGGAGGATCGTATTGCCTGGATTGAGGCTTTGGTCACAGCAAGAAGTAAATTCTCTCTTGATGGTGGGATATCTTTTATCCAGAATGATATATCTATTTCCACCAAAAAGCTTAGAGATCGCATGCATGCGGAGGGACTGGATGAGGTACTTATGAAGGATTGTGAGCAGATTATGCTGTCAGAATTTTCAGAATTTCAGAGACGGTTGAGGCTTTGTTATGAAGAACATTTACATTGTCTTGGCACATTTCAGCAGCAGCTCGAGGTATTTATCTATGTAATAACGTATATTCTCTATTGAGGCTTTTAGTAAATGTCATATTGCATTTTTCGTACTGGCAGATGGAGATGTCTTTTATAATTTCTGATATAGGATAAATGTATTATGTTTTTCTTTATATTACACAATTTGTCTATTATTTTTGATAAAAAAGTTTATTAACTAAAGTTTTCAATAAATAAGTAGAATGTAAGCTGGATTATTTTTTGACATCTAAGTTTTTCAGCTTGGCTGTTGCTTGTTTTGGTAATCTACCAAAATAAACTAACATGGTGTATTTACTATAGTTTTGTTTTGTTAATTAGGAGAAATTTTGCAGATTATTTACTTTCACTAGGGCACTGAGATCCTGATTGGAACTCTTTAGGTTTCAGGTATATTTTAAAACTCTAGTTGGTCAATTTTGATGCATGGCTATGTAAACTAAATTATAAGTACTTGTGTAAACAATCGAGTATTTAGATGAGCATGGCTTGATCATGGTTATAAATTGTTCAATCTGATGGCCAACCTTTCTATAAACAAACGCTGGCAGTTAAGTTTGTGAACTTATGGCTTTGTTAACAGGTCAATCATAACTAGGACGAAGAGTAGTGCAATCCTCTAAATCAGGGCTTTGACATGTATGATAGGAAATTCCTTCTAATCCAAAGTATTATGATGAAAGTTGTTATATAATTTTTATAATATGATAATATTATATTATTAATTTACATCATATTATTAATATTATACAATATTATAATATTAATATAATATTTAATATTATAATAATATTATATTATTATATCAAATATTAAATTTACTATTAGGAGTAGTATGCTTCTCTAGACAAAACATAAGGGCAAAGTTGGAATAATAAAAGATATGGCTGCTGAGATGATGGAATAGAATTGTGATTGTGGTGGAATGCCCATTCTGTCAAACAAAGGAATTGCCATTCCAAAGAAATGACAATTTTGGCTTTATTTTATGAAATCAAATAAAGGAATGGAATCAAGGCTGGAATCGCCATTCTATTCCAGCATTGATTCCATGGCATTAGAATGTTTATATTGCTATATCACATCTGCATATATGCATCTAGGTATAGGTGAGTTGTTTCAAACTTACAGCTTTGCACCTTAGCACCTCCATTTCCACCATATTTGGTCTAAAGAACTTTGATCCTATTGAATTTGACTGATGCGATAGTGGTGACAAGTAATTTCTCTCCTTTATGGTAATAAAGGTGTTGATTGTTAACAAGATGAGAAATTCTGGATGATTCCAAGGAATGAGGGGGTTATTATCCTTTCTCTTGTTCTTTTATTATTTAAGCTATTTTTCCTCTCTTCCATCGTGAGTTGGCCTGCTAGCATTTCTTAAGGATTGATGTGGTGAGATCTTTGACCCCTATTTTGAGTGAGGTTAGTGTGTATAGATCCTACTTTAGGTCTACATAGGTTTAAAAAAGGTTTTAAGTCATTATGATTATTGTTTGGCTTGACTTTGCTGTCTTTGTATCTTTGGTTTTATAGAGGTTTAAAATTTTCTATTTTTACATTGTTTGAGAGTATGCTATTTGAAAAAAGCCTAGAGACATCCTAGTTAATTAAGGGATCCTATTTAATAAATCTTATTGCACCTTTTGAGAGTGGATAATATAAAATTAGGTTTTGTGATGAATGAAAGATATTATATTCCCTTCTATCCTCTTCCTTGTTGTCCTCTTTCTTTAATCAAGGATTCACCTACAAATTATGGAAATATTTGACTCGTAGGGCATAATTTATTCCTTGTGCAGGTTTTTTACACTAAGATCTCAAAATATTTCATGTTTTTATTTTATTTCAGATCAAAACAATAGTGCAAGTTTGGGATTAAAGCTTTGTTGTTATTGTTATTGTTATTATGTCAAAATTATAATGCAAATCCCCACTTGATCTTCTTGAATAGATCTACGTCACTAGTCCCCTAAATTATTTGTAGCTTTCCACCCCTCTCTATCCACTATAGCTTCTCTTCCGCTCTTCAAGAAACCCTAACATTTCCTCTTAATACCCCTTTTTTCCTATTACCATTTTTGCCAGCTCCCATCCTTCAATACCGACCCTTGTTGTCCCTCCCACTTAGTTCAACTCTATACCCACCTCTCTGTTGAACTTTAGGATTCAATAATATGTTTTGATGATAACAAACATTGATTAAGTTACTAGTAGCATACTTGAGTTGTGATAACCTAGATAGATACGTATGTTTGAGCAAAATTGAATTGATAGAAACTTCATTTGGAACGCACATGGTCCTATGAAAACTCAAGTCTCATCTTAGCACACAAGTCAGAGAAGGCATAATAAAAATCCAAAGAAGCATTTGATGTGCTGAGATTCGAAGGAAAAAGGTTTAAAATATAAATTTCCTTTTTCCTAAGGACCATATGTAAAACTTGGTAAGTCCACAAAGCTCAATGAACATTAAAAATAATTTAGATTAGGTTTTGGATCATAATTAAAGTTAAATTATTATAAAAATTCAAAACCAAGTATATATGGTTGATTGGACCCTAAAACAGCTGATTGGGTTCGGCATGACCAGCAAAACCTCAAAATGATTGCTCACTGTTTGGGTTTGGCGACCGACTAGCACAGGCTAGGATGGTCGACTGTTGGACTTCTGACAGCCCAATGATCATTTTTTTTCATATGACCATTGGAGCTACCTAAAAGCTCCAATAACAATATTTCTCTGGGCCTATAAAATTTGAGGTTGGCTGCTAGTTTAAACATAAGTTTTTTGGGTTTAAAATCATTGAAAAATTCTTGATTGATTTTTTTTTTGAGCCTTTAGTGCACTTAGTCTCTCAATCCAAGTTTAGAATTTCATTGGCAAGTCTACATCTTTTGCGTGTTGTATTGAGTGTTCTTTTCAAGAGAAGAGGTTCTAAAGCCTTGAGTTTTTTTTGTGAGGGTTACTTTTTAATCTATAGAAAAGGAAAGGTTGTGGAAGGGTTTGGTGTTCATCCAGAAAGAAGATCGAAGAATGAAATACCCAAGTAGGAGACTTGAAGAGTGAACATAAGCAAGGAGTGCCTAACCACTATAAAAGTTCTCTTGCCTTTTTTACTCGTTTGCTATTTATTAACTTGTTATTATCTTGCATTGATTTAGATTCATTTTGTTTAAGTTAGATAAATTTTTAGCAACCCAATTCATGTCCCTTCCCTCCCCCCCCCCCCCCCCCCCCCCAAACAACACACACACACACACTCCAACTAAACAAAAGGGGACAAAAAAGAAAGAAAGCCCTCTTGTTGTTTGTGGTGTGGCTATATGTCTTTGATTTTTTCACTTCTTACTTAAATTTGTGCTCATTCTTTGGTCATGTCCAGGTTTATGAAAGGTCTGAATTGAGATCCCTTAGGCATGAGTTCTATGACAGCCCACTTGGGTGGGGGAGTGGTAGCCTAGATCTAGGCCACTATTAAGAGAGAGGGATAGAGAGAGAGAGAGAGAGAGAGAGAGAGAGAGAGAGAAAGACCAGGGAAGAGCATATAGTTTGAAGAGCTGAGTAGGGGCCAAGGGTGTTGTCATCAAATGAACACTTGGAACAAAACTCAATACTGGATTGGGAACCAATTTAACTTTAGGCATGGATCCATCTTCACAGGTCAGACAACTTGGAATCAGATCGTTCATAAGTGTTATTATTAATGGTGGTGAAACATATGAACAACTAGTCATGACTTGCCTCCTCCGATGGTTGGATGAAGACTGTATCTCTTTCTGTGTTTTATAAATGGGCTCACAATAGGTATGGATCCATCTTCACAAGTCAGTTAAATATGAAATTTTAAGTCTCAGAAAGTTATTAGAAATGAAACCTGGCATGTGGAATGCTATCATGTTTGACATAGAAGTGAAATTAAGTCTTTGATAATGGCTTAAATATAACCAATTATTATAGTTTTTGGTAACTTAAATCTAAATATACAGAATGAAGAAACAAATGAAGGCATATTTTGAACTGATTCGAATAATAAAAGAATGGATGTTCTATGGGCATCTTGTGAGTGCAACAAGTGTTTGATGTTTAAAGGTTAATTTACAACTATTTTAAAGGCTGGAACGCTATCGGTTCACTATGTTGGCAGTCAAGCAAGCATGCAAGAGCACAATATAGATGAGAATGTTAATTGGACATGACAATATGATAATATTTATTATATTTGAGCAAGAGTAGGAGTTGTGCTCGCATGGAACTAAGTTGGAGAGAATCTATTGATGGTAAGATCATGTGTGATGAAAGTAAAAATGTCCTGCAAGGGGCTTAGATGTGTGTTGAAGGGTAAGGATGTAAGTGGGGAAGACCAAAGATAATGTTGATGGAAGTTGCTAAAACAATGTTGAAAATCGATAGAGGACATGAGGTGCAACTTCTAAATAGGGAAAAGTAATCTAGAATGATTAAGAAAGCCTACTCTGTATGGTATGAAAATGGTTTCTTGGTTCATGTTTATGGTTCATATATCAGATAATATGGTTTGTTCCAAAATGTACTTATTCTAGTATTCCTTTTTTTAAAAAAAAAATCCTGTTTATACTTGTTATTCCTGCAGATATGTTGCTGTGATTCTGTAGTAGGTACTATGGGTGTAAGTTTAGTTGTTTTTCTCTATAATATTAACATTCAATGCTGCCTTTGATTTAGATGTTACACTTGAAATCATGGTTTGGTGGTTTCGAATACCATTTTAAAGAATATAGGTGCTATTATGAGAATGTAAATGCAGTGAAGTAATTAATTTTATCAAGTATTTTTTTATGCACCTACTGCTTCGATTTCTGTTCTTGGTTCATGCCTTCTCACTTGCTAACTTGCAGTGAGAGTTTTATACATCCAATTACTTGAGGTGTGCATTTTCCTATGTCTGGTGTCCTAAAGCATTAACTGAAGTTCGCTATAGAAGACATGCTGTTCATTGTGGGTTGTAGATGGATCATCAGTTTATGTGTCTATGTCACAACAGATTAAGGTTGCTCCACTATAAGCTAGGTTTCATAGGTTTGATATATGAAAATAGCCTCTCATATGCAGGGTAAGGTTGTATATATCTGACCCTTCCTATACCCTGCAGAGGAGCCTTTTGCACCGGATTGCTATTTTTTAATGATATTTAGGAATAGAAATGTTCAGATTTTTGGTGATGTTGGTCTTTCTACTGAACTGGCTGCTGCAGCTGCTGCTGCTTCTTTTCAACACTTGCATATTCTTGTACAGAAGAAGATTTAGTTACTTTCTTGTGAAAAATGTAATACTGTGTGTGATTAATTATGGTTTCCTAAATGAATTGACATGATTTCTTTTATTGACTGGGAAAACATTCTGTCGGACATAGTTGGTTTGTTGACTTTTTTGAGTGATATATTTGTTAATTCAGGAAGTTAATGCTGGCAAAGTGACCGCAACAATACGTGAAGGGCAATTGCAGTTGCTGGAGCACGAATGCTCATGCTCTGGGCATGGGAAATGCAATGGTATTTCATATTACGACAAGTGATTTTATTTTTGTACTCCAACAGTTTAGTTACTTCAGTAGCTTTTCTGTTTATGTTCTTAATCTTCCCTGTTCTTGTAGAAATCAGTGATATCATGTGCTAGATTCCCATCTGAATGGTTGATTTCTTATGCCTATGGAAGATTAATATTTAAAACCCCCAAAAATACCAATGGTACATTTTAGAATTATTTTAAGAAGCTATATTCAATTCTGAAATTTCAACAATGACATCTACAATCTTTTTGATATCTGATGCACATATTGTAAATATAATCAATGTTGTTTCATTGCTTTTAGATCTTAAAAGTTTTTTTCCTCTTCACAAAGATGTTTGTTTTGGCCAGAGTATAGTACCACAGAATCATCCGATGATGTTGAAAAGCAAGAGCTAGATGAATTGTCAGATAAAGGCGAGCCTTACTTCTTTGATACGAAGGAGAGTTTTGGTGATTCTACTGTTGTCTGTCTCTCTAGTATAAGAGACTCAGATCATGCCAATAAAAGTTGTGGTATTGCAAATTGTTCAGGAACTGTGGAGATGATGGTTCCTGAAACAGGGCCAAATAATCATCATAAATTTCCATACATCAGTAGGCGTACAAAATTGCCTGATCATGTTGAGAAGGAAAATGGTGTCAGCCTTTGGTCAGTGATCAAAGATAATGTTGGAAAGGATCTCACACGAGTTTGCCTTCCTGTTTACTTTAACGAACCACTATCCACGCTTCAAAAGTGTTTTGAAGACTTGGAATACTCTTATTTGTTGGATCAAGCATATGAGTATGGGAAAATGGTAAGGATCGATTTTCAGATTGGCCTTTATATTGATATAAGATTTGATTGTTGCTAAAAATTCTCATATTTCTTTATGTACTTGTAGAAAAAATGTCTAACCTGCCCGTAGATTTTTTTTTTTTACATTTTGCTATCTGCTATTGACTATAAAATTAGAGAACTTTCATGTTTTAATAATTGATAGCATAAACTAAAATCCTAAGAAAAATCATGTTTCTTAAACTTCATTAATGTTTTTCTCGGTATCCAAAGATTATCTTAAATAAATAATTTCTGGAAAATGTGAGTCAAAAGTTGAATTCAAGAGTAAAATATTTCCAATGAACACATTAACTAAGACCATTATTCTTTGAGGTCATGGAAATCATTTTTAAAAAAGTAAAATATTTCCAACTCCAAGATTGTTGATTTAATTTAGCCTCATTTTTTTGGTAAATGGAGGACAACCATAGTTTATTGAATTTAAAAAAAAGGATAGATATGTCTAAGTATGTTCATCAATGCAACAAACATGAAGAAAAATTATCAAGAACGAAAGCATAAGAATAAAAAAATCTAGGGAACAAATAATAGCTCCAAAGATGTGCAAATATTCATCAATATCAACAAAAAAAGAATTTTAGTCTGGGGGGTGGGGCGTTTCAAGAAAACAAGAGAACTGGTAAAAAGAATCCATAGGAGGAGCTAGGAACCCTAGTACCTTATGGTACCTTAAGCCTTCTCTTGAGGCAAAGAGTAACATCTTCCTATTTATGTCAAACCAAAGAAACGTTAACATTTAGCACCATGTGACCTAGACCCCGCAGAGTCAGCACCTCTGGGAGGAACCTGTGGAACCAAAAAAAGAGCTAAATTAGAGGAGCAATTATCAGACATGAAACTCCTTTTGCACACCAGAAGGCATGCAACTCTTGATCACCACTGCATGAGGATCTGAAGCGCAGTCATCTATTGCCATTAATTGTTAGGAATTAAGATCGAAGATAGAATATAAATTGAGGACAATCTAGGTTGAAGAACTCTTTAAAGAATGAAGTTCTCTTTTAAAATTATTTTATCAATGTATAAAAAGCTGCCTTCATACAATGTAGTAGAAGAACATATAGACCACGACCCTTAATCATAATTGGTTTACTAAACCAGCACAAAAACATTCTATGATGAATTTGTAGATTAAAAAAAAGATTGCTGGTTCGAATTAGACAGTATTAATTTTTTAACTAAGAACCTTCGTGTAAAACCAATAATGTCTTATGAAAATGAAAGAAGGATAAGTCCATGATACCATAATCTATTTTGGTCCAGGATAAATTCCATTGCATTTTCTTAGGGATGATGGTAATTTTTGTACTCATATTGTTGTATTGCTTGTGGCTCTCTAGTAGCTGTACTATTCTGGTAAAGTACATGTCTATTGTTGCGTTTTCTGCTATTGTTTTACCAATAGTGATTAGCCATTAACATGGAGAAAGAATATAATCATCGAGCGGCCTTTCTAACTCTACAACTTGAATAAATCTTCTCACTTGTATGAGGTTCATAAGATAAGCAAGTTGAAATAAGCTTAAGCAACACGTTGACTTATAGACACAAACAAAGACTGAACATGTATATGCAACTTATTAAAGAGTTAAGTGACCACTAAGATTAGATACTAAAGAAAAAGACTTAGTTAATTAAGACTTGTACTGCTGATTTCAGCCAAGGAAGGGCCAAATCATGAATAGTGAATATATTCCTAAAGTCAAAAATTTGTCAAGACCAAGTAATACTAGATGTAACAAAGATGCATGTGAAGGTTAATGTTTTAAATGACTAAAAAGTTTGTTGGAGCTATATCTACTAATCTTCATCTACTAATGTTGGCCAACTAGTGATAAATGGCTTATATATGAGAAACGTGAAGTTAGAAGAGATCATCTTAAGATTGGCCATGGTAATTTAACTTCTCAAAGTATGATTAATTGATGATGAGACACTCATTAGTCTTGCTTCTTCAAGATCATGCTTGTTTTAGATGTCTTGCATGTATATCACTAGGAACTAGGGTGATTGAACAATATAATACATTGAGGTGCAATAACCATCCCAAAATTTGAGCCTTGCATGAGGTTGAGCTTGTTAAGAATCATAAGATGTAGAATTGGGTATTGGCTGAGTTCAGCTGGGTTCAAGCCATGCAATGACATTGTATCAAGAACCATTTTTCTACCAAATTTTAGACCTAGTCCAGCCTCACGGCTAATTATTTTAGGTCATATGGGTGATGCTTGGTGCTTGGTCACATGTTAATCACTTAAATAATTGTTGCTATGTGTGAGTTTTGGAGAGATGAAATCTGAGAATTTTTTTCATTTACCTTCTTGAATTACAAACCCCAAAATTTTATATAAGTGGTTGGCATGCTAGCCCACTGAAATAGGAAGAAATCACTCAAAAAAGGCATTCTTCTAAACTAGGAAACTAATTAGTTATTGCAGAATCATTCACCAACTGATTCCATTTATTTAGAAAAAAAAAGAAATAAATTTGGCCTAAATAAAGAATAAACAAAATTTTCTAAACTAGCCCACAATATTCGATTATATTCTACACTCCCTCTTAAGCTGGGTTATGTATATTATACAATCCTAGCTTGGAACTGAAGTCTTCAAAGTTCGTCCTTGTAAGAGCTTTTGTGAGGATGTCTGCAATCTGTGACTTTGTAGGGATGTAGCTCAATTGAACTTTTCCATTGTTAACCTTCTTCGAGATGAAATGCCAGTCGATTTCATGCTTTGTCCTATCATGATGGACTGGATTCTTGGATATACTAATAGTAGCCTGACTATCATTGAACATTCTTATAGTCTTTACGGTAGTAACTCCCAGTTCACTCAACAACCTCTGAAGCCACATTCTCTCATAAATTCTGTGAGCAACAACATGATATTCTGACTAAACGCTGCTTCTAGATATTATAGTTTGCTTCTTACTCTTTTATGTCACTAAATTCCCAAATACATATAAACAATAACCAGTCATGGATCTTCTCTCGGTTAATTCTCCAACCCAACTAGCATCGGTGTAGATTTTCACATCTTGATTGTCACTCTTTGTGAAGAGCAACTCGTGCGCAGGTGTCATCTTCAAGTACCTTAAAATTCTGTTCACAGCTTCTAAATGGGCTTCATTTGGACTATTCATATACTGGCTCACCACACTCACTGAAAATGCGATGTCTAGTCTAGTATGCGAGAGATAAATTAACTTTCCCACAAGTCTTTGATATTTCCTTTATCCATAGGAGCACTCTCTTTATTTCTTTTTGTTTTTTTGTTGGATCCATTGGTGTGTCGGCAGATTTACATTCTAGCATACCGGTTTCATTTAGGAGGTCTAATATGTACTTTTTTTGTAAAATAAAAATTCTTTTCTTTGATCGGGTAACTTTCATTCCTAAAAAGTACCTGAGGGCACCAAGATCTTTGATTTCAAACTCGGTGGCGAGTAGTTTCTTCAGTTTGGCAATTCTTCCTCATCATTCCGTGTCAGAATTATATCATCAACATATATAATCAAAAAAGCAATTTTTCTCTTGGATGAAAACTTCACAAACAACGTGTGATCAGCCTGACATTGAGTATATCCGTGAGTAACTATTATTTTGGCAAACCTGTCAAACCATGCTCGAGGTGATTGTTTCAAACCATATAAGGCCTTCTTGAGTTTACGTACCATTCGGCCATTATAGAAATTTTCAAGACCTGGAGGAACTTCCATGTATACTTCTTCTTCGAGGTCTTCATTAAGAAACACATTTTTAACATTAAGTTGGTGTAGGGGCCAATCTTGATTCACTACAAGAGAGAGTAGAACCCAGACTATATTAAGCTTTGCAACTAGGGCAAAGTTTCCTGATAATCAATTCCGTACGACTGAGTGAAACCTTTTGCAATAAGCCTGGCTTTAAATCTTTTGATGCTCCCATCTGTCTTGTACTTAACTGTGAATATCCACTTGCACCCTACTGGCTTCTTTCCATGAGGAAGTTCTGTTAAAACCCATGTTTTATTGCTTTCTAGAGTTCGGATCTCCTCTTTAACTGCCTGCCTCCATTCTGAAACTTTTAGTGCTTCTTGAACCGTGTTAGAAATCTAAACACTATCAAGAGTAGACACAAAAGCTTTATACGGAGGCAACAATTTATCATATGAAATATAGTTTCCAATGGGGCATTTCGTGCATGCTCGAACACCTTTTCTCAGAACAATAGGCAAGTCAGAATCATCAACAATTGAATCGGATAAATGAGTGAGTGAATCCATACCAGTGTGAACCTCTGAGACAAGAGAAATTGGTTCAAGTTCTTGACTTTGCCCGATCTGTGTAGCATTCTCTAGACCCTCTGTAGTTTTCCTCCTCTTAGTATAGACACCAAGTTCCTGATTGTTTGTGCTAACTTGTTGAGGTTTGGACTCGAATAAATCTATTTGATGAGTTTGAGGAAGTGGTTCTGACTGGCTTTGAGGAAGTGGTTCTGATGTCTAGTGAGAGGTTCGGGTTGACTATCAGGTTGGTTAGACTCGAGTAGATTAGGTGGATTAGACTCATCATGTTGGTTAGACTCACTCATCAGGTTGTTTAGACTCAGGTAGAAATGACAATTGTGGCTATGATGGAAGTGAGGGCACGAAAACTGATTGAGAATCTTGAAGAATGTTCCAAAACTGATATTCTTTTGAGTTCTCCACCTGAATTTCAGATTTGGGAAAGTAAGATTGATGTTCAAAAAATGTGACATCCATGGATATATATACTTTCCTAGTGATAGGTGAGTAGCATTTGTACCTTTTTGATTGGACGAGTATCCCAAGAAGATGCATTTGAGTGATTTTGGGTCAAGTTTTGTTTGGTTTTACTGGTGTATATGAACAAATGCAGAGCAACTAAAGACTTTTAGAGAAAGATCAGAAGAGAATGACCTGATATGTGGGATGCTTCTATGAGAACATGTGGGGTCTCTAAAATTTAAGAATTCGACTAGGCATTCTATTTATGAGATAGGTTGCTATAAGTATGGCTTCCCCTAGAAGTGTTTTGGAATATGATTGGTAAACATGAGCGATCTTGCTACTTCCAGTATATGCCTATTTTTTCTCTTTGCTATCCCATTTTGTTGTGGGTATCAACTTATGTGTATAATACCCTGTTCTTTGAGGTAAGGGCTGAGAATGGAGTTGAAATATTCCCTAGCATTATCAGTTTTGAGAACCTGAATTTTGCTTTTTAACTGGGTATTGATCATGGAATGAAAGGATTTGAAGATATCCTCGGGTTTAGATTTTTTTTTCATAAGAAATGTCCAAGTTGTTCGAGTATGGTTATCTATGAAAGTCACAAACCAACAGTTTCTGTGAGGTTTTTGACTCGTGAGGATCCCCATATGTCACTGTGAATCATTAAAAATGGGTATAATGGTGTATATTGGACATTAGGGTACACATGTCGAATATGTTTAGCAAGTTGATAGATTTTACAATGGAAAGAATTGAGACTTTTATTGATGAATAGTTGTTGAAACAACTTCTTAAGGTATATAAAATTTGGATGATCAAGACGAAAATGCCATAACATAACTTGATTTCATTTGAAATAGACACTGAATTGAAAATAGATTGAAAAACACAACTTGTGAGTGAAACTTGTCTACGTAGTAAAGTACTTCCTTTTAGAAGATAGAGTCCGCCACATAGTTCAGCTTTGCCAATCACCTTCCCCGAATCCACTGCTTGAAATTCACACAAGTTTGGAGAGAATTTAGTTATGCAATTCAAATCATGAGTGAGTTTACTAATAGAGAGCAGATTGCAATCTAATTTAGAAACATAAAGGACAGAAGTAAGAGTAAGATCCTTTGTTAATTGAACCGATCCGCTTTCTGCCATATTTGAGTGTGATCCATCAGCTATTCACAAAGTAGAGGGGCTTGTGCATGGTATATAACGCTACAAAATGCTCATATCTCCTGTCATGTGGTCTGATGCTTTAGAGTCAACTATCCATGACTTTGATTTTCTGATTTGAGCAGTAAAGACGGAAGAGAATGTACCTTGATATGCTACCATACTGGTAGGCTGATCTATGGTGGTCAATGTAGTTTGAGAAGGAATGGTGATTTGACTGAATATCTTTTGCAATGCCTCAAGCTGCTCCTTGGTAAAGGGACTGGTCACTTGAGTGTGAACAATGTCTGGTACAGCAACAGCGTTTGTACATCCCACTCGATCATTACGTGCTCTATTCGGCTTCCAATCAATAGGTTTACCATGAATCTTTCAACATGTTTCCTCAGTGTGGCCAGATTTCTTGCAATGTTCACATCAAGGTCTTCCTTTTTTTTTTAAAATCCTGGTTTGATTGTGAAGAGATGTGTGTGAAGAGGGCAAATCTTTTTGTGGTCGAAGTCATGCTTGAGTTATCTATTATCATTACTTTTCTTTGGCTCTCCTTTATTTTAACTTCCGAGAAGGCTTCTCTTATGGTAGGTGTGGCTTTATTCCCATAATTCCCCCCTTCGTCGAGTTTTTTGTTTAACCTGAGTAGAAACTTGAATGTTCTCTTCAGTTCAACAATCTTCTTGTACAAACCATAGTCTTTAGGACATTTCCAAGAATAAACTTCAAACATGTCAAGATGTTGCCAGTATTGTGTCAGAGTATTGAAGTATTAAGTGATATTCAAATCACCTTGACGGAGATCATGAAGTTTAGTCTCAATCTTAAATAATTCTGATGTATTCTTTGAACTTGAATACGTTTCTCGAGCTGCATTCTAGATCTCTTGAGCTGTCTTATACAACAAGAAATTTCTTCAATTTTCATAGTCATGGAAATTATTAACCACGACATTATATGTGATTTTTGTCTTCCAAATTCGGTATTGAGGATCTATTTTTTTGAGATGGAAACTTCGCCGGTGAAATATTTTTTTTCCTTTGCCGCAGATGTACTGAGGACGGACTGTGACCATTGAAGATAATTTTGACATGTGAGTTTATGATTTGTGATGAGAGGGATGAATTCTCTTGAGTGTTTACTAGAGGAATCTGCTCAGATTTTGAACTGATTTCTGATGCAGAAGAGGATTGAGTATTCATGCCATACTTGGTCATGATGACTGAGGGTGAGAAGAACAGAGAAGATGAAAACGAAAAAAAATTTTGGCGTGGGAATTAGGGTTCAGAGGGTGGCTCTAATACTATGTGAGTTTTGGAGATGGAATCTGAGAATTTTTTCATTCATCTTCTTGAATTACAGACTTCAAAATTTTTATATAAGTGGTTGGAATACTAGCCCATTGAAATAGAAAGAAATCCTTAAAAAAAAGGCATTCCTCTAAACTAGGAGTTATTGCAGAATCATTCACCAACTGATTCCATTTATTTAGGAAACAGAAAAATAAGAAATAAATCTGGCTTAAATAAAGAATAAACAATCTTTCCTAAACTGGCTCACAATATTCGATTATATTCTGCATTATGTAGAGACTTGAGAGGGAGGGATAGAGGTAAGAGGGATGGAGTGGTCTTGCATGATGGTGGACTATGGTCGGGTAGCAATGACCATTGTCATGATTGAGAAGGGGGATGGAGGGGACTAGTAGGCGATGGTGATAGATCTAAGGATAAAGATGACAAGGCAGGTGGGGATGAAGTTCCTTAGTAACAAGGAAGAGAGGGGGGCAGGGTGGGTTGGGCCTTGGCTTTTTTAGAAATGTGCCTTGTGGTGCTAGGCTAGCTTGTATTGATGTCTAGAAGGGGAGGGGGGAAAGAGAAATGGGAATCGATGAAGGCAAGTACGGAGGAAGAATAGGAGAAAGGGAGGAAAAGAAGGGATTGCATTATAGGATTTTTTTTTTAAGGCACAGCGCGGGGGGGGGGGGGGGGGGGGGGGGGGGGGGGGAGTGTTGAATATCTAGTAACTTGGGTGTAGACTAAAAATTGATTGGGTGATATTATTTGCATTAGCTTGGTTAAGAGTTGAAAATGTGCATTTGAGATCCGCCCAATTCCAAGCATGGTCGGTCAAGTTGCTTTTGCCCAAAAAACCTGATAAGATGTTAGAATGCATGCACAGTGATGGTTGTCTTAAAAGATGGTGAAGCATCACCACATGAGGCCTATCCTGATGACGAGGCTCAAACTTGAGGCAGAGGTACCTTTAAGACTAGCGACTTGCTAGCAAAGGTACATTTAAGAATGGTGGCTTGCTAGCAGAGGTACATTGAAGACTGATGACTTGCTAGAAGAGGTACATTGAAGACTAGCGACTAGCTATTTTTGAAAAATTTGCGAGTATTTTGTCTAACCAAAGAGAAGAAAGGATTTTCTTCAATCTGCATAGCCTGAACCTTTTAAAGAGTTTAATAGAAAATAACAGTATTTGCAAAAGTAGGATTTTAGGTCCTCTTTTCTTAATTTTTCTCAAAACTAATTATAATCCATCCATTTACACTAGTAAAATATGCCCTTATAAAATTTATGTTGGATTCTTTTGTTTCTACAAGAGGTTCTAGCATTCTTAAAATAGCCATAACTAGTAGGAGTAATCATGAAATAGTTTAAATCCGTTGTTGGATCTTATCTCTTACATCAACCATCTTTAGCCACTTCACTTAATTTTTTTTCAATTTGTGAGTTATACCCATTCAAAGTCTTTCCCAAAAGGAAAGATTTCTTTGACTAGCGTACTAGGAGGCCCAAATATTGTCATATGTCCCCAGAAGCTACATTTCAAACAGGGTCAGCATGGTATCATATATCTCGAGAAGTTACCTGATTTCTAATAAGAGAGTTACTCAATCATATGTCGTGAGAAAAAATTATGGCCTCTAGTAGTTTGGGTGCACAATTTGTCTCCCAATGCGGGGTGGACCTAGCTCTTAGACCTGACTAGACTCACTTGACATGGATGAAGTGGTCCACACGGGTCAAGCAATGATCTTCCTTGATTAGCATTTGTATGGAAGACCCACCTAATGTGTTATCTTCCTTGATTAGTATTTGTCTGGAAGACCCACCTAATGTGTTAACTTCCTTGATTAGTATTTGTCTGGAAGACCTGTGTTACTTGTCCATGTATCATCAAGCATATTCTTTGGCACTATATATTATTCTTGTGTAAATGATTGTATGATTGTTCATTTGGCAAATTAAATCTTTTGATATGATGATTTATTTATTGGTGGTAAATTTAATTGACTTTTGCTGAAATCAGTTAGATATTTGGAGGCCTGTAAGATAATTTTGGCTATTATGTCTTTTTTTATCCTTTGTCGCTCAAATTTATTGAAGGCTAAGGCTGTACTTGCTATTAGTGTTAATTGGTTCTTGGTAGGAGTTTACGTGCATCATATGAATGATTGAATTGAACTATATTATGCTTGTTAATTTCTCATTCATAATTGAGTTCAAGATTGATTTAATTTTTATCCTGACAGATAAATTTTTCCCTGCTTTGCTTTGTAGATAAGGCTTTTAGTAGCATTCCTAAATGAAGTCCTAACATGTCATGTGCTTTGTTTTAAGGTTTGCCATTTTGGTACTGGAACCTATACCAGTATCACATTGGTATAGTGTCAGAATGCTTGGTAAGTAAGTCGTTTTAGTGTACCGAACTCAGGTTCCCGTATTGAGTTTTGGTTTGGTGCCAGTATGGTATGTTATAGCCAGTATGAGGTAGTACCCATTGGTATGGCATACCATGCTTTGTGTTATTCTGCAAATGCTATTCTATAAAAGAATGTCATTTGGACTATGTAATCATGCCTTGACCTCTAGTGTATGTGTGTTTGTGTGTGTGTGTTTTTCCTTACTCCGAAATTTTCTGTGCTTGTATCCAGGGGAACAGTCTCCTGAGAATTCTGAATGTAGCTGCCTTTGCAGTCTCTGGATATGCTTCTTCAGATGGTCGCCACTGCAAGCCATTCAATCCTTTGCTAGGAGAGACTTATGAAGCTGACTTCCCTGAAAAAGGAATTCACTTCTTATCTGAAAAGGTCTGTTTTTGAATGTTAGTGTACCCGCAGTGTAAAATATTTATCTCATGGTATCATTTTCTCCCTCACTCCATTAACTTTTATGTCAAGCTACAAGAATCATGATCGGAAAACAAGCTGCTTGATACTATATTTCTGGCCGTGAGAAATGATATCATATGATCTTATTTATATAATAAGTTGCATGAAGATCAGTAGTAGTTTTGCAGTCATTATCTCACTTGCCCCTTGAGGGAAACACACTAAAAAAAAAAATCAACTTTTGCCTCTAATGCTATGTTACACAGCAACAGATTCTATGCTGTTATATTCTGTGCGATGACTCTTGTGGAATGAGTGGTATTGTTAAGATGCTCGACTGCCTTTACATTAGTTATTTCGCTACTTGTCTCCCAGTTATAAATGTGAAGATCTTGCCTTCTTGTTTTCGTTTGTGCACTTTAGGGTTCATATGAAGGTAGCTCTAAACTGCCTCTGTTAAATTAGTGACTGATTTCACTGGGCATGAGAATAGCTGCATCAGATTTATGGCACTGGATTTTGAGTGCTACTTTCCGGGTGAACGGTTTACTCAAAGAAATGAAAAAGATAGCTTGTTAATCTTTTTGTGTACCGGAGACTAGTGTGAGTCCTTACACTTGAGTTTTGATCTACATAGGACTTTTGTTAATCATGCAATCATTATCAGACGAGGTATTGTCCAGACTCAATGTTAGGCATCTCACTGCATATCACTGGATATGAGAACAGCTACTTCAGGTTTGTGGGTACTGCATTTTGTAAAGGGCACCATTAAAATGATCAATTCGCTCAAATAAATGAACACGCACTGGAAATTAGTATTAGTCTATTGCCTTGAGTATTGACTTACATAAGCCTTATTTTGAACTTGCAACTGGAATCAGATTAGCCATGGTCCATACTCAATGCTAAACATTTAATCTTCCCCCTCCATTTAGAAGGTTAAGTTGGGTTCAATCCCTCAATCTCTGGAGTTAGCAGATATAGTTGGGCACTTCCATGTAGAGATCTCAGAACTTTGATTGTTGCTGCGGAATGTATACATATTATTGTTTTTCACTCAGCTATTAAATATAATATCATTCTTTAGTTTGCTCATCTATCTTAACACACACACACACACACACACAAACAACTTTAGAAAATTTTGCTATCATAATAAAAACTAGTTCAAGACATTTAGCTACATTTTTTTTTCCTCCCGGAAGGCAGCCAGGGTTTGCTCCTATTGGAGCTTCTTTTTTTCCACTTGACTCCTTTCCTTTGGGCATGGTTGGGATACCATTATCTCTTGTTATCAATTGAATTAGTCAAGAATACAAAAGGTGTTTATCACTTTTGATTGCTACCAGCTTGCTTTCAAGGAAAGCCTGCACTCTTGCTTCTCACTCGCCTACGAAAACAATACTAGGCTCAGCTTCCTCGCTTGCCTCTCCACTTGTGCCTAGTTTCACCGACTGGTCTTCCTTTAGTCCTCCCCTACTCCATCCCTCTGCTTGGTTATCATAATAAAAACTAGTTTGAGACATTAAGCTACATATTTTTCCTTGGTTTGTCACCATGTGCAAGCTGAGTGCGCTAAAAGGTTTCAATGAACAGTTTTAGAATGAAAGAAAAGTTGTTCGGGATGGCAGAGCATGGGTTTGAAGTGAAAAAAACATGGTACAGGTTTGTATCACTTTTGATTGGTTTGTATCAACATGAATCACTTTGATAAGCATTGATATTGGCTGATACATATATAAAAGCTGGTAAGGATGGAGTAGAGGTTTGCGCTCTTTATCACACTGATAGACTACTAGTATGATATGTATTGTAGATAAGCATTTTAATACTTTCCCAGCAAGAGTTAGCTTTCAAACTTGAAAGCTTCTATCTGACAACCATCTTACAAGGGTGTTGAGGAGCCATAATTTGTTTAAACTTACACATTTAGGGCCTGTTCTTATATATATGTATTCCATGGTATTTCATGGGAAATTAAAGTTTCATGGGAATCTAACTTGTGAGGGAATGCATCCCAAATGGCTGTTTGAATGTAATTTTCACCAGCAAAATGCAATGGAAAACCAGCAATTCCATGGGAAGGGAAAAAAAATAATCTACATCGATCCTTTCTCAATGGGACGCTCACCCTTTTTGTTTCTTCCTTCATGCGGTCCCTATCACTCTCTAGCAATAGCTCCCACACCAGGGATCAATCACACTGCCCCTGTTAATGCCTGTCTTTGGCTGCACCCACCTCACCCTACCATTGATCTCTTCTAGTTCCTCTTTGACTGCGATGGCCACATCATATTAGTTCTTCGAAGATGCAACTGTAGAGGAATTATTTATGCTCAAATAGGTTATGGGAGTTTTTGCCATGCATTAGGAATTGAATTTTAGCATGTTAGGTGCTCCACTATGGCCACTTATTTTGTTATATTAGTGCTCTCTATAAATTACTTCTAATAAGGTGGGATTCAAGTTCTCTGCTATTTCAATAAATTGCTTCACAATTTATATATATATATATATATATATATATATATATATATATATATATATATATTTGAGACATCCTTTTTAACCGTTTACATGCCAAAAATTCTTATTTAAGAGAAAGAATCCAGCTTTCTTTTTAGACAAAAAGAGAGAGTTCATTTGACATAGAGATGAAATTTTGAACCCCAACATTGGAGTTTTTAGCTATAGGTGGATAATAATTTATTTTTCCAACATATTTTCCTGTGGTCAGCCAAACATCAGGTAAAACATGAAACATGATAAAATTTCTCTGGTATGCTGTAGCAGGATGACTCCATTCCCAAAGACATTCAATTCCATGGTAAGTCTGACCTTTCCATCCAGATGGGCTATTATAAGTTGTGTCATAGGTTTTATATTATTGGGCCCTAACTATTGTAGGGTATATTCTAATCTTTCAGCCACCCATAGCGGTTAAAACAGAGAATGGAGGAAATGAGTATGCTGGTCAAATGCCTTCTCCTTTTCCTTGTTTTCTCTCTTTTTCTTCTTTCTACCTCTTGTTAATTGTAACCTCTCCAGCATGATTCTGCTTCTCTTTCTACCCTGGTGAAAGTGGTTTAATGGCCACAATCAATGTCCCGGAGTCATTACATTGCAGTAGTTTTTTTTAAAAAAATTATTTATGATGGCATGATCATTTCATAAATGGGCTCTATCGATTCAATATTGCTTTTATTTGTCTATTTGGGTGTTACAAGGTTGATATGCATTCACCTTTTTAACTCTATATCAATCAGCATGCATCTTGCTCTTTTAACTCTATATGAATCTTCCAGAATTTTACTGCATGAGAAATCTCCTTTCTGGATATGATCTTTTCACTATTTCATTTAATAGGTTAGCCATCACCCAATGCTCTTTGCCTGCCATTGTGAAGGCAAAGGTTGGAAATTTTGGGGCGACATCTATCCTAGGAGTAAATTTTGGGGGCAAACAATTCAACTAGACCCTGTTGGTGTATTGACCCTGCAATTTGATGATGGTGAAATTTTTCAATGGAGTAAGGTATGCTGTGTTAACATACATGTGCATGAACAAATCCACATTCATCTCCAATAAATATATCTGCTCTTCTGCCATGTCCCTATGCTCGTGACCACACAAATAGACATGCGTGCATGCATGCACATACGCTTGCACAGGTGCACAGGTGCGTGCATGTGCCGCACATGCATGCACACGTGCACGTGCGCGCACATGCATGCACACGTGCGTGCGCAGGGAGAGAGAGAGAGATCTGCAACAACAATCTGTTTCCTCTTTACTCATGCCAAGTTGGTAATTCTGTTTCCTATGTTAGGTCACGACAACTATTTATAACCTCATCTTTGGTAAAGTATACTGCAACCACCATGGAATAATGAACATACTTGGCAACCGGCAATATTCATGTAAACTGAAGTTTAAATATCACTCTCTTTTCGAACGCAACCCACGCCAGGTAAGGAAATAGACACTATTGCATCTGATTTTGACTTGTTTTTGAAGCCTGAGGTCTAAATGTACTTGTTTATGAAGTCTGAGGCTTAAATGTTCCACACAGGTCCAAGGCTTTATTGAGGATGTTGGCAAAACTAAAGTTGCTACTTTGATGGGAAAATGGGATGACAGCATGTACTACACCATAGATGATGATATTTCCAAGACCAAGGGTCACATTTCAACACAAAATGCTACTTTGTTGTGGAAAAGGAGTAAGCCTCCTGCTAATCCACTCGGTACAACCTGTCATCATTTGCAATTACACTGAATGAGTTAACATCAGAACTACAGGTAGATGTGATGTGAAATCAACTGATTACCTTCTAAGTTTTTTACTCTTATTCATTTCTATTTTCTGTTATAGTTCTGATCCCAAATATTTGATCACGGATTAAGGAGAAACTTCCGCCTACAGATTCAAGACTTCGACCCGACCAGAGGTACTTAGAGAATGGGGAGTATGACAAGGCAAATGCAGAGAAGCAGCGTTTGGAAAGAAGACAGCGCTTGGTATTCCCTCAATCCCACTTTTTTTTAACTTTATGGTATCTGAGAACGGTCTGACTGTACCATACCTGTACCCATCTCATCCTGTAACTCTAGTATGTGTTCTCGTTGTGGAAAGCACTTATTGTTGTATACAAGTTGACCATTAAGTCATGCACACGAGGAAAATATTATTAGCAGTGTTATTTCTTTCGAACCATGCTGATGTTGGATGACATGGTCACCTTGGAAAATCTGCTGTTGATGTCGATGTTTCTTTCTTTGCTTTCTAAAATGGTTAGTTAATTTATATCTGCATCTTGCATGTCACTGCTGATACTCATTGCTGTTCTGTTTGTGCAGTCAAGAAAATTACAGGAGAATGGCTGGAAGCCAAGATGGTTCAGGAAGGATTGCGAGGATGGCACATTTCGCTATATAGGTGGATATTGGGGAGCAAGGAATCAGAAGAAATGGGATGATTGCCCTGATATATTTGGTGAATTTTCTGAGGATCAGAATGTTATCCCAAGTAATTAAAGAAAACCAAGTGATCATCAGGTTAGTATTTCAAAGTATTTAATTGGATCATGTAGCTACCATACTCCTTTGTGTTAAAACTCTTTTCTTACAATGACAGTGATTTGCAGATGCCTTGTGGGGCACTGAAGCTGCTGATCGTGTGCGTATAAATAACTTCAACATGTTATTCTTTTATTTTTTTTCTTGGTTATTCATGTAATGGGCAAGGTACTTTGCTGTTGATTTATGGCTTGTGTTGTGCCAGCAATCGATAGCAATCTTAATATAGTTGTCTCAGTTTTTCCCGTAATTGATTACAATTTTTTGCCATTAATTGTATTCAATGTTTTTTGGTCACAGATATGTGACTCACTTGTTCCTGTTTTTCTCACTGAGCTAGATAGTCAATTAAAAATATGTCAATTTCAATCTCAACGGAATTGCATGTAACGTGGCTCAGTGTTGAAATGGCTTGAAACTGCCAGAAGGCTTA
The DNA here is from genome assembly GCA_900491605.1 of Calamus simplicifolius. Lineage (NCBI taxonomy): Eukaryota > Viridiplantae > Streptophyta > Magnoliopsida > Arecales > Arecaceae > Calamus > Calamus simplicifolius. The sequence continues at coordinate 980,393 of UESW01004231.1, read as the reverse complement.
CTTTAAACTCATCGCTTGATGAAATCAATGACCATGGACATATCGTATATCATGCTCATCTTTTTCCTGCATACTCATTTTTACTGTCTTTAGGGTCAGATCAAACTAATTGTCAAAGAATAAAACATTAATGCTGCAGGTTATGATTTTCTTTTACTTTAACAAATTTACTGTAGATTATTTATGTGGACAGGTATTTATCATTATCAACAATAAAAGCATTGGAGCTTATGAGAGCTGTACATTGTATCAAATTTGTTTAAACATCAATTGGATTAGATTATTTCGAGTGACATAATAGTCCATCTAAAGCATTTGATGAATGTCCAACGGCAATTTGCTTCTTACATATGAGCATGGTCAAACATTATTTTGGTTAATATAATCCTACTTGCAGACTCAGTTGGATGTTAATCTATTATTGCCTTGTTATTTTTCTGGTATGGCCAGCATATAGTAAAGAGTGGCACTGTGTTAATTGCCATAGACTATGTGTTAATTGCCATAGGTGCGGTTTGATTAGTGCTAGTTGCCATAGGTGCGGTTTGATTAACTTGGTCAGGTCAAGCTGAGCCCAATCCAAATCCAACACAAACTGCTTTGCATTAAGGATTGAATCTCAAATCTTCACTTTTGGGAAAAACAAGTTTGGGCTGCCTGACCATCAATCTGTGTCTCTAATTTTGAAAATTAATTTTTAACTTCTGCCAGTGAACAAGCGGCAGTAATTGACAAGGCGAAAGAAGCAGAAAGCAATCTTTCACTTGCACAATACATGTTTGAATATGATAATTACTCATTTCCATGGTAATTACTCATGCAAGTGAGCCATTTGAATGTATTTTATATGATCAAGAAAAAAGTTTTTTGGTATCACATGGTGCAGGAACGTGTGCATTGCGTGCTTATTGGTCATGCACGCATGCGGCTGTACGTACAATGCGTGAAATAACAAAATTATTTTTGATCATATGCAGTTGCATATGCGTGTGATGCGCATGATTTGCACTATCAACGGTGTACAAAGGCTTTTCTTATGATTAAGATTATGTCAATCAGAAATTTTTATGCAGATGCAGGCTATAGGTATAGCTATCCATTCATGTTTCACAACATGAACCATCCCTTTTTAAAAGAGACATGGCTAGAGATAGATTTTATCATCATTTAATGGATCGATTGGTTGAACTCTACTGATGATCATTTTTTTCAAAAAATATTACTACTTAAGCTTTGTTTGGATCTTTGGAGGGAAGGAAGGGGAGAGTAAAAAGAAGAAAAGAGATGGAAGGAGAAGGAAGGGTTGTTCTTCCTTCTTGTTTGGAAAGGATGGAAGGAAAAAGAAATGTAATATCAATAATCTTGTTTGGATGGAGGGGAAAGAAAAGAATGAAAAGAGTTATGTGACAATTATATCTCTTTAGAATAAGAATGAACCGAAAGAATGGAAGAATGAAGAATAGAAATAAATGGATATTTTGGTATTCCAAGAAAGTATGACTTAAACTTTTTTTTCTTCCACAGCTTACTCTCGATTTGGGAGTTAACAAATTTACCCTCGTTGAGAGGAAAAGAAGCGGAACTAGTTACTCACATTCCTTTTCCCTTCTTTCTTTCATCTTTCTTCCAAATAAGATAACTTATGATCTTTCTCCTCCTTTTCCTTTTCCTTTCCTCCATTCTCTCCTATCCAAACAGACCCTTGGAGGCAAGGTGTGCTTATGGTTGAGAGCTGTCGATGCTTTCTGACAGGCCAAATTCAGTTGCTGACTGGCTAACTAAGGACCACGAACAGAGGGATAAATGAGTCGATAATTATCCTAGTACTCATATTTTGTCAGGCAGTTTGATGTGATATGCAGTACATGGAAGGTAAAGCTATGTTTTTCTCTCCATTAGTTTGGTATATTTAAGAATTATCAAATCAAGTTCAGTTACATTGACCTGTCTGTCTAAAATTGAAAACAATTTTAGTCTCTTCTTTAAAAAGTCATTTGCATGTGATGGAGTAATAAACCCAGTGGCCAAGAATGATCATATTCGGATCGGCTACTCTATTTGGCCATCCGGGTTGGCCATCTCTACTCGGCCATCTCTACTCGGATCGGTGACTCTACTCGGCCATCTCTACCCGGCTGCCATCTCTATTCGGGTTAGCCATCTCTACTAGGTTCGGCTACTCTACTCGGCCATCTCTACTTGGCCGCCATCTCTATTCAGCCATCTCTACTCGGGTCGGCTACTTTACTCAGCCATCTTCACCTAGGTCGGCCAACTCTACTTGGCCATCTCTAGTCGGCCATCTCTACTTAGCCATCTCTATTCGGGTTGGCCATTTCTACTCGGCTATTTGGCTCAGTTTCTTTTAATCGGCCATCCTACTCGGCCACCCTACTCAGCCATTCTACCCGGGATGATCTTTTTCACATCAATGCGGCCACCCAAATCGACGAGAAGAAGCAGAGGAGGTGCGCCGTCGTCGTCGACCAGGCCGAGAAGGAGAACTCGATGATGGAGCTCGGAAGCGATGATATCTTACCTCCGCCATCCTCGTCCAGCCCGTAGACCCTGGAGTTGCTGATCAAGGCCGAGGGGCGGCTTGCCCTCGGGGCGCCGGGCAATCTGGATCGTATGGTGGATAGCTACCCAAGCGGGAGTGTCTAGGTCCATGCGGTCTTGATGCACCTCATCACCTGCGGCTCTATCCCAACAAAGCACCACGGCTTTTGGAGGAGGAAGAAGAAGAGTGGATTCGAGATGACCTACTCCATGTTGCCTCAAAGCTCCAAACTCGGGCAGCAATCCCCTTCTTCCGCGACCTTGCCTCCTCGATCTTTGTGCACCATCGTGGCAGCCGCTTTGCCAACACCAACCAGGCTACCGTTGTCTCGGTCTCCTAGCAGGATGATAAACACACAAATAATTACCATAAATCTATTAATTAATAGATCAAATTATTTTTATTATTTAATATTTTATTACTTTATATAAACTTAAAGATCTCAATTTTAGAAGTTCAACGATGCAAACGATACTCAAATCGGACTTAAAACGAGCTCAGAATTGAATTTACAAGGATTTACCTTTAATTGCATGACTCTCAAAGCAAACTCGGTAAACCAATAGCCGAGTTCATCGAATTTTCATGGATTTATCACATTTTCTTATTCTCTTCTGATTCCACGGTTCTACCAACCGATCAGGAATTAAATTGGATTGAAGACATTCAAATTCGAAGTTTGAACTTTGGATTGGAAGGAAAACTGGCTCGTGTTCTCTTCGCGTCTGCGCTCTCTTCGCGTATGGGCATCGTTGAAAATGATTTGTTCCCTCTCCGCGCTCTCTTCACATTCTCTCCGTAGCAGGGTTAAGCCTCTTCGACGTCTATAAATAGCTCCGAGAGATTGGGAGCGAGTAGAGGGGGAGAGAAATTTCTGGGTAACCGGCTAAGAGAGGAGGAAACAGAGGAGTCTCCCGTCACTGAGAAAGGAGGAAGCAGAGGAGTCTCCAGTCACTGAGAAAGGAGGAAGCAGAGGAGTCTCCAGTTTGGTTTGGAAAGAAACAGAGAATCCTGGAGAGTTTGGCCACGAAGCAGAAGAAGACGTAAGAACTCGGCTAGCAGATCCAGATCTATCTTCAATGCTGTTGCTTTCTTGTCAAGAAAGAAGAATTTTTAATTTTAATTTTAATATACTCCTTTAGATGCTATGAAATAAAGTATTTATTATATTTCATTTTTATTGAATGTTCTTCAAGTAAAAATAATTTTGATTGATCTATTCTTTAAAAGGGATAGGTCGTGATTTACGGATTCGGGCTGTACTTTAATTAAGATAGATCATATCTTAATTATTTTTATTGCTAATTATCTGTTTATTTAAAATTTTAATTATATAAATTTATTTCAAAATAACCACTCAAAGTCCCTATGTATTTATTGTTAGGAAAGAAGCTCAGCCAGAGCATCTTCAATGCAGTTGTTTTCTTGTTAAGAAAGAAGAATTTTTAATTTTAATTTTAATGTACTCCTTTAGATGCTATGAAATAAAGTATTTATTTATGTTTAATTTTTATTGAATGTTCTTCAAGTGAAAATAATTTTTGATTGATCTATTCTTTAAAAGAAACGGGGCCGTGATCTACGGATTTGGGCTATACTCTAATTAAGTTAGATCATATCTTAATTATTTTCACTGCCAATTTTCTGTTTATTTAAAATTTTAATTACGTAAATTTATTTCAAAATAACCACTCAAAGTTTCTGTGTATTTATTGTCAGGAAAGAAGCTAGGACAGAGAGCCATCTTTAATGCTGTTACTTTCTTGTAAAGAAAGAAGAATTTTTAATTTTAATTTTAATGTACTCCTTTGAATGCTATGAAATAAAGTATTTATTTATGTTTAATTTTTATTGAATGTTCTTCAGGTAAAAATAATTTTGACTGATCTATTCTTTAAAAGGAACTGTCGTGATCTACATGCCATATTGTAATTAAGATAGATCATATCTTAATTATTTTCATTGCTGTTTATTTAAATTTTTAATTACATAAATTATTTCAAAATAACCACTCAAAGTCCCTGTGGATTCAACCCCTTATTCTTGCTACTCTATCTAAGATTAGTGAAATTAAGGTATTTTAATCATTGCGCTACGACACACATCAGATTTTTGGCACCGTTGCTGAGGACTTAAGTACAGTTATTTAAAAAATAAATAAATAAAAATAAATAAATAGAATAATAGAAATAAATAAATAAATAAATTGTTTTATCTGTTTTATATGCCTAGATTGACTTAAATAAATTTATTTTCTGCAAAACTTAAATTTTTTTCCATTGACATCTCATAATTTATAAGGAAATTAGAAACTTAATCATAAAAATCTAAAAAAAAGTAATTAGATTAATTTATTTTTAATAACTTTAAGAGCTTGACATTTGTTTGTTGCATAGCATTTTTATAATTAACTTTAAGGGCATAAACCCCTAATAAAATAAGGTGGGGAGTTGATCATCCTTCCTTGGCTCATAAACCATATCCTTTATTTTGTATTAACCCAAGCCTTTAATCTAAAATTAACTAGACGTCAGCCCCTAAGGAACTCGAGCTCAATAGGATAAGGCATCCGAAAGAGTTGGACCAGGTCGGGATTGATTGATTAGCTGGTGTCTAGAAAATAGAAGAAAAGTAGTTATTTAATTGATTCCGTTCGCTTACCTGGCCAATCTAATTGGTGTCTAAGGCAAGCAACGGGGGACCTCCACTGACCTTACCCTTAACTGTAGTTGATCAGCTAATTTTTGACTTAGAGGGCTCCAAAACAATCTTGGAAGTTAGAAGCTATCTAGATCTAGGTTAAGCCTAGAGTAGAGAGTTTAATCTTTGTTAACTTGACTGCTAATAATTATTAAACCCTAACTAAATTATTGCTCTTAGTTCTAAGAATCTTTTAGGATATTTTCTTTAAAATCCTCTCCTTTATCTTTTATTATATTAGTTTTAAAAAAATTGAATTACTGTTTTCTTTAGAGTGTAATGGTAGTAGGGTGTATGCTTGGTCACCAATTATTACAACCTAACCTCATACCCTTAGATCCTGAAATAGAAAGAACTTGTAGAGCAAATAGAGCACACATTATGAATCTCAATCAAGAAAATAATCCACCACGTCAATTGAAGGAGTACTTCGCTCCTTCACGATATACATATTCACCATGCATACAAGTACCCTCAGTAGAGGCTGTCTAATATGAAATTAAGTCTAGTGTAATCCAAATGTTACCAGCTTTCTATGGACTTATAAATGAAGATCCTACAAACACTTAGATGAATTTTTGAAAATTTGCTTAACTGTCAAGATTCAAAATTTCTTCGATGATGCACTTAGGCTTAAGTTATTCCCTTTCTCCCTAAAAGATAGAGCCAAGTATTGGTTAAATTCACTAGACATTGTTATAATTTCAACTTGGGACCAACTTCAGAGGGAATTTCTTAAGAAATACTTTTCTATAGGAAAAATGAGTTAAATTAGAAAAGCCACAACCAGCTTTTTCTAGTTAGAGGAAGAAATGTTTCATGAAATGTGGGAGAGATTAAAAGAATTAACTAAGAAATGTTTGCATGATGCAATATTTAAATGACAGTTAGTTTAATATTTTTATGATGGATTGTCAGAAAGGCACCAACAAATGGTGGATGCCTTATGTGGAGGAACATTTATGCTAAAAAATGAACATGAGCCATGATAGCTTTTTAAAACCCTAAGTGAAAATTTTTTGCACATGTCTGCTGCCTGTAGGGATCCTCCTACAAAATCTAAGAGAGGTAGAATACACAGCATATGTTAGTCTATAGACATCTATAGCAAAGTTGATGAACTATCTCAAAAGCTTGATCGAATCTTACAAAGCGAAAGTACTTCCTTACCTCTTCAAAATTATGATGTCTGTATCATCTGTTCAAGTCCTAACCATCTGATAAGTGATTGCCCAGCCGCATACCAATTTCCTGAGTTTGTACAGGAGCAAGCCCAAACCCGAATGGCTCCTAGACCAATAAATGATCCATTTTCCAATACTTACAATCCTGGTTGGCAAAATCACCCGAATTTTTATTGGAAACCTCAACCTGTAACCAATTCATCATCAAGCAGGCCCAATTATCAGAAAACTAATTTTAGAAGCATGCCATATTCACAATCCCAAGCATCCCACAACCTCCACCGAGTAATCATGATCCTACTTTTGAAGACAAGGTGTTACAAGCATTGAAAGGGTTAGAAATGAATACTCAACTCTTTCATTCACATGCATAATCCTTCGCAAAACTAGAAACCCAGATAGGTCAACAAGCCATAGCATTCAGTAGAAGGGAAGAGGGTAAGTTACCTAGTCAGCCCATCAGTAACCTGAAAAGATAATTCATGGCTGAGGGTTCACTAGTTCTGACAAATTTTCAGAACATGCTAAATCAGTCATGACTCTAAGAAGTGGAAAAACGTTGAATCTGCCTAAACCAACCCAAAAATCAGAAGTGGCTAAACTGAAAAAGATAAGAAATGAAGAAGAGATGGAATTCAATGATCAAGCACTCACACCTAAAGCCCCCTTTCCTAGTGCTTTAGAATCTCCTTTATCTTTCGATAAGAAGAATATAAAAATGAATGAGATGCTTGAGTTATTTAAGCAAGTCCAAATAAACTTACCTCTTCTTGATGCTATCAAGAAAGTTTCGACTTATGCCAAATTTTTGAAGGATTTATTCACACAAAAATGAAAAGCCAAGACACAAATACTAAAAAAGATCTACTTGACTGAGCAAGTTAGTTCAGTTGTTTAGCAGATAACCCTACCTAAGCTAAAAGATCCTGGTACCCCGATTATATCATGTGTCATAGGAAACTTCACAATCAAGAAAGCATTACTAGATTTGGGTGCGAGTGTAAACCTTTTTCCAAGTTCAGTTTATGATTTATTCGGATTCAGAGAGTTGAAACCCATGATGGTAACACTATAATTGGTAGACAGATTAGTCAAAGTACCGCGTGAAATATTAAAAGATGTATTAGTGAAGGTAGATAAATTTTACTTTTCTGTCAACTTTCTTATGTTAGATATGGAATCTAGCGATAATCCTAACCAAATTCTCATCATTCTTGGAAGACCTTTTCTGGCTACAGCTAATGCATGTATAAATTATAGAATGGGTGTTATGGATGTATCTTTTGAAAACAAAAAGATGAGATTGAATATTTTTAATGTTTCCCAAGGACCACCTGTGTATGATTTAAGTGAAGTAAACATGATAGAGAAAGTTGTAGATAAGAAATTTTAAAGTTTGCTTGATTCGGACCCTTTACAAACATGTCTTACACATTTTGGAATAGATGACTTTGATATTGATGAGTATACCAAAGAGATAAACCTATTATTAGAACCACCTCAGTTTGATACTACCCCTCCTTGGACTATAAAATATGAACCACTTCCAACTAGACCAAGCCCTTTAATACAATCCTTGGAAGCACCATCCTTCTGGTAATCATTGCATCTACCCTAACTTCTGAGCAGGAAGATAAATTGGTAGATGTACTTAAAGAGCATAAGAGGCAATTGGATCGATAATAGCTGATCTTAAGGGAATTGACCTTTCCGTTTGCATGCACCATATTCACAGTGAAATTAAAGCCAAACCACATAGAGATATGCAATGGAGGCTAAATCCAAACATGAGGGATGTTGTTAAGAAAGAAGTAGTAAAATGGCTTGATACTGGTATCGTTTATTCAATTTTGGATTGTCAATGGGTCAGTCCAATCTAAGTAGTACCTAAAAAGTCCATTATTACCTTGATTGAAAATGAAAAGGGTGAATCAATTTCTACTCGTACATCAACTAGTTGGAGAGTGTGTATAGATTATCGAAAGTTGAATGTTGTGACTAGGAAAGATCACTTTCCTTTGCCTTTTATCGGCCAAATTCTGGAATGGCTAGTGGGGCAAAGTTTCTTTTGTTTCTTAGATGGATATTCAGGATATAATCAGGTCTCAGTATTTCTTACAGATCAAGAAAAGACCACCTTCACCTATCCCTTTGGAACATTTGTTTTTAGATGCATGCCATTTGGTCTCTATAATGCACAAGCCACTTTTTAATGATGTATGTTTGCCATATTTTCTAATATAATTGAATAATTTTTGAAAGTATTTATGGATTTTTTAGTTTTTGGTGTTTCATTTGATAGCTGTCTTTAAAACTTGACTAAAGTACTGAAACGATATATGGAAATGAATTTAGTCCTAAGTTGGGAGAAGAGCCATTTTATGGTTCGTGAGGGAATTGTGCACGGGCACATTATTTTAGAGCGAGGTATTGAGATTGATAAAGCCAAGGTTGAATTGATCTCAAATCTGCTACCCTTAACCTTAGTTAAACAAGTACGACCTTTTCTTGGCCATGCTGGTTTTTACAGACGCTTCATCAAGGATTTCAGTAAAATATCTCGAAGGATTTCAGTAAAATATCTCGACCCTTGTATAATTTGCTAGGCAAAGATAGTTCTTTTAATTTTGATGAAGATTGTCTAATAGCCTATAACATCCTTCGAACTTCTTTGACCACTACAATAATTATCAAGCCCCCATATTGGACCATACCCTTCAAAATCATGTGTGATGCTTCTGATTATGCTGTAGGGGCAATTCTAGGACAAAAACTCAATCGGGAACCCCATGTAATTTAGTATGCTAGCAAAACTCTTTTGGATGCACAAATGATCTATACTACTACTGTTAAAGAATTACTAGCAGTTGTATTTGCCTTGAAAAAAATTAAATCACATCCATTAAAGAATTACTAGCATTAAGGCATCTTTTTTCAAAAAAGGATACAAAACTTAGGCTGATTAGATGGATCCTTCTACTACAGGAATTTGACCTAGAAATTTTAGATAAGAAGGGTTCCAAAATATGGTAGTAGATCATATCTCTAGAACTTGATGGAATACAATAAAGAAATAATCAGAGATAGGTTTTCTGATGAGCAACTGTTGTTAATTTTTCATAGCAGTCTTCCTTAGTTTGCCCACATTGTGAATTATTTGGCAACAGAAAAAAGTCCATTTCCACTGGACAAAACATGAAAAGATAGATTTTTCTCACAAATCAAATATTACTTTTGGAAAGATCCTGAATTATTTAAGTACTATTTGAATCAGGTGATTAGGTGATGTGTCTTCAAGAACGAATTCAAAAGCATACTTAACTTCTGTCATTCTCTTGCCTGTGGGAAATATTTTAGTGAAAGAAAAACTACAGTAAAGGTGCTGCAAAGTGGGTTTTATTGGCCAACTCTTTTTAAATATGCACACGAATTTGACCATAATTGCCTCCGATGTCAACAAATAGACAATATTTCAAGAAAAGATATGATGCCCCTAAACCCTATCTTAGTTATAAATTTTTTTGATGTATGGGGTATTGATTTCATGGGCCCATTCCCTCCTTTCGGATTTGAATACATTCTGGTGGTAGTTGATTATGTGTCAAAATGGATTGAAGCCATAGCAACTTGAACCAATGATCATAAAGTCGTAATCAAGTTTATTTAGCGTAACATCCTTAGTTGTTTTGAATGCCCAAGGGCTATAATTAGTGATGGGGGTACACATTTCACGAATAGATACTTTGAAGGATCAATTAAAAACTATGGAATTACTCATAAGGTAGCTACACCTTACCATCCCCAAGCTCGTAGCCAAGTTGAAATATCAAATAGAGAAATTAAATATTTTCTTAAGAAAACGGTGAGACTCGATAGGAAAGATTGGTCAGAACGTTTGGATGATGCATTATGGGCTTACCGAACTGCTTTTAAGACCCCTTTGGGAATGTCCCCTTATCGTCTGGTATTTGAAAAGGCCTGTCATTTATATGTAGAATTGGAACACCGTGCATTTTGGGCCATCAAGGAATTTAATTGTGATATGAAGAATGCAGGTGTCACTAGGAAACTTCAATTGAATGAGTTAGAAGAGCTATGAAATGACACATACGAGAGTTAAAAAAATTATAAAGAACGAACCAAAGCATATCATGATAAATTTATTAATAGAAAAACTTTTGAATCAAATAAAAAAGTAGGGCTTTACAATTCAAGATTACATCTTTTCCCTAAAAAACTTTGTTCATGATGGAATGAATCTTTTATAGTAACTCAAATATTTTCTCATGAAGTCATAGAACTTAAAGACCCCAAGTAAGAAAATATGTTCAAAGTAAATGGTCAACATTTGAAACCATATGTAGAAGAAATTAATGATGAAGAAGTTGTTGAATCAATTGATCTTGTAAACCCAATGCTATCATAATTAGTAGCATAGTTTGGCTGAAGACTTTAAACTTAGCACTCTTGGGAGGCAACCCAGTTTATCCATTTATTTTTAACTTTTGTTTTCTTAGTATGACCAGAGAAGAGCAATAGAAGTCGATTGAGAGAAGTATATGGAACCTCCAACGTTCAAATACTTGACCAGGTAGTATCTTTCCTTGAAATTAATTTTGCTTCTATTAAGGACAATGAAAATTAAGTTAGGGAGGGAGAATAAGTAAATCCTTGAGTAAAACTATAATCAGTACTTGTGTACCAAATTTTATCTCAATTTGAAGTTAATCAAGCATTCTAATTAATGAACGATTAATGGTTAGATTATTTTAGAGATACTAAGGAATAAATTATTAAGAAACCTAATAAAAGGTAGGGTTTAGCCTAGAATTTTTTTTAAATAATTTCAGACCCTCCTGATCACTGATCTTAATAGTACAATGTACTTAATAAGGGTATGGGTGAAAATGTCATTCAAAAAATCTCTTTTAAAGTTAATAAATTAGGTTCTTAGCATCTTTCATTAAGTAACCGGGCTCTGTCACCTAAGCAAGTGATGTTGTTCGCATAAAAAGGTAAGATATGAAAGAACTTAAGTAGAGTCAGCCTACCTGAAGCCTTTTTGACTCGAGTCAGTAAGTTGGAGGAGTGTTTTACACCTAATGCCCTAAAATCAATTGGTTTGGGAGCCACTGGCCTAAAGCTCGCTACAAGGGTCAATTAGAAAGCAAGGGGTTAGGACATTGCACTGACTTTACAAGTAAATAAATAAATAAGAGGACTAAATTACAAGAAGACACTACACCCAACCCAAATTAAGTTATAGGTCTTAAACAGAGAAGTAAAAAGTTGGTGAAGGAAGACTTCTATAAATTCTTATGGACTGCACTCTATTACTAAATGGATAAACTCTTGATAATCTAATGAAGCACCTCCCTTATGATCTAACCGAGAATCTTTTGATTTTAGAACTGTAAGAGAACTATCAATTCTTGGACTAGTATTGTACATATTTTTAGATTTCTTATTTACTCGAGGACGAGTAAGATTCAAGTTGGGGGGAGTGATAAATACATAAACAATCATATAAACCTATTAATTAATATGTTAAATTATCTTTATTATTTAATATTTAATTAATTTATATAATATTTTTAAAAAAAGTCCTGTTAACTTAAAGAGCTCGATTTTAGGAGTCCAACGACGCAAATAACACTCAAATCGGACTTAAAATGAGTTTAGAATTGAATTTACAAGGATTTATCTTCAATTGCATGAATCTCAAAGCAAACTCGGCAAACCAATTGCCGAGTTCATCGAATTTTCATGGATTTATTGTATTTTCTTCTTTGCCTCTGATTTCACCATTTTGCCAACCGATCAGGAATTAAATTGGATTGAAGACATTCAAATTTGAAGTTTGAACTTCGGATTGGAAGAAAAATCAGCCCCCGCATTCTCTCCGCATTCGGGCATCATTGAAACTGATATATTCCCTCTCCATGCTCTTTCCGTAGCAGGGACAAGCCTCTTCAACATCTATAAATAGCTCCGAGAGATTGGGAGCGAGTAGAGGGGGAAAGGAGGAGAGGAATTTCTGGGTAACCGATTGAGAGAGGAGGAAACAGAGAAGTCTCCAATCGATGATAGAGAAGGATGCAAAGGAGTCTCTAGTTCGGTTTGGAAAGAAATAGAGAATCCTATGAAGTTTGGCCATGAAGTAAAAGTAAACCTAGAAGCTTGATTAGTAGATTCGGAGCCATCTTCAATGCTGTTGCTTTCTTATCAGAAAAGAAGAATTTTTAATTTTAATTTAATGTACTTTTTTTTTGATGCTATAAAATAAAATATTTATTTATGTTTAATTTTATTAAATATTCTTTAAGCGAAAATAATTTTGATTAATTTAATTTTTAAAAGAATAGACCGTAATATATGAGTACCGGTCGTATTCTAATTAAAATAAATTATATTTTTATTATTTTTATTATTAATTATTTATTTATTTAAAATTTTAATTATATAAATTTATTTCAAAATAACAATTTAAAGTTCCAGAATCGATACCTTACTTATCATTGCGCTACCACACACGTCACGGGAGAACTTCTCCTCTTCCGACGGCCTTCCACCACCCATCTTCACCCTCGACGACCGTGCCGACTTCTCCCCCCGAGTCTGCTCTCGGACAGCTTCCTCCGCCCCCGTGGGCGTCCCGGTCCAGCACCAGGAGCCGGACCTCACCCCTTTGACCCGGGGCGGCAGCGACTTCCTTCCCGGCTCCCCATTGCTTTCTCCCTTGGGTTTGATAATAGGGGCAGAGGCGAATGGTTTCGAAGTGAAGCAGGCGGCGCCGCAGAACCCCGAGAGCTCGAGCTAGATCCACTCGTTGAAGGTTGGCGGCAGTGCAAACACAAGAGGTGGAGACGACGGCAAGGGAGGCGTTCATGGCAGATCAGGTCAAGAACTTGGCAGTGGCGAACTCCCCTACAGCTGTCTCAGTACCTCGATTTCCCTCCACCTTCCAAACTTGGACTTCGCTAAATGTAGTCCTGAACGTCACTGGACCAGACGTCAGCCACATCATCATCTGCACTGCCAAGAAGCCAGGCCTCCTCTCTGCCATCTTCTATGCGCTTGAGAAGCATAGGATCGAAGTGGTGTTTGCCCAGATCTCGTTAAACAGATTCAAAAGCATGATAATGATCCATGCCTATTTTTAATGGTCTATGATGGGGCCGAGAGCCACCCTGCTGCACCTCCACGGCTTCAACTTCTTCGTCGTCGGGCAAGGCTTCGGCAACTACAATCAGGCGAAGGGTCCAGCCAAAATTAGCTTGATGGTGCTAATGGAGCTGCACCTACTCGATGATGGAGATCACACTTCCAGGGGGACCCCCCATCCGATGAAGCCGATGAAATCATGCCTGATCAACAGCAGTGATCGCCCTTCTGCAGCGCCTTCAGCCGACCTCCCAGATAGAACCCGACTTGACCATCCTAGCTACGCCCCAGTCGGCCTCCCGGATAGGACCCGACTCAATCATCCGAGCTACGCCTTTAACCAGCCTCCCCGATGGGATCCTTTTGGGGACAGCTCGTACGGCTTAGCCAGCCGTACAGATTGCTCGCATGATCACCCATAATTCAAGATCTCAGCAGAAATGCAACATAGGAGGCAGGTCTAGGGGTTGCTCAGATTTGACGAGACCTGGCTCACCAAACCTGCTATGGCTACCTACATCGGATAGGACCTAACCGATCAACTCACTACGGCCACCCACACCTGATGGGATCTGGTCCACCAAACCTGCTACGTCCACCCACACCTGATGAAACCTAGCTCACCAACTTTATTACGATCACCCACATCTGATGGAACCTAGCCTACCAACTCTGACATGCCACGAGGGAAGCAAACCTCATGCCCTTACTATGCATGCTAGTTACATGATAAGTCTATTTATTATCCAAATTTAACTATTAAAATAAATATTAATTACTTTGAATTTATTAAGAATTGATACTTTTTATGGATGTTTGCATAAAATGAGCCTATATATGAAAAGAGCTCAATTTTTGGAGTCCAACGATGCAGACGATACTCAAATCAGGACTCTGTTTGCCCAAAAAGGTAGAAAGAGATGATTTCATATGATTCTTGGTGCAAACTAAGGCAGGTGATGTAAAACAGATGGCTGAAGAGTTTTCTCACAATATCTGAACGCTCGATTGACTCTAACTCTGACTTGGAGGAAGCCCTAGACAAGTTCTATAAAAGAAGGACCCTAGGCAGTATCAGGGGAGATGAGTTTTCTACAAAGTTCATTTTCTTCTTTTTTATTTAAATTATTGTGTTTAGGCCTAGAAAGAAAAATTATGGAGGGAATGCTGGCGGTAGCAATGCATGGCTAGATTCCTTCAACTTGGGATGATAAAGCTTATAACCAGGTTCTATCTTTCCTTTTGTTCTTAATTTCTATGCAATAAAAATCATGCTTTTCTTTATATATCTTTTGAGTTACTTTTTTGATTGAGATTTTAATTTGGCATACACGATCTATACCCTCTATCGATGTACTGTGATCTCATGATACATTATATGCCTAAAAGAGGTAGATCATAGTATAATAGATTAGAACCCTAACCTTGCAAATAATTAGATAGTTTATACTCTAAGCGGACGTGCCGTGATCTCGTGATATGGTCCATGCCTAATAAGAGATAAATTATTCTAATTCTAAATTTACAAAATTTAATACTATTGCAACATAAAGAAAAGAAGATAAAACCGATGTGCATGGTGGATTCGAATTTCTGGATTGCTTCTCTTGCTATCTTAATTTTATTAATTAATTAGTTATTATCTTTTAATAACCACTATTCTAAATATAATCATCTACAAATATTTTTTTATTTTTTTATGAAATAATGTCCTTGATCCTCGAGGATACGATCCCGATTCACCACTAGCTATAGTAGTGAATAAGTTTTATTTTTGACCGCCAATGATAGTGATCAAATTTTGGCACCATTACCAAGGATACAGGCACGATTAGTTCAAAAAAAATTTAAAAATAAAAAAATTATAATGAATTTTTTCTTAATTTTATTATTATTTTTAATTTTATTATTATTTCATTATTATTCATGTTTCTATATAAAAGAAAAGAGTAAAAATAAATCCTTTTGTTGAATAGTTATTTTTCTCTTTAGCTTATTACTTTTTTTGAGTTACCTTAATTATTAAATTTTTTATTTTTTTAACATTAAAAAAAATTTTTTCTTCTTGTCACAAATCCACTTTTAACCTAATTAACTTTTTCTTTTAATTAACTTACCTTAAAGAACCTAAAAGAAAACTCTAAGACACTTTTCATAAAACATAATTGATTTAAGGAACACATAATAAACTTTAAAAACTTTCTAACTTGTTTAGACACCTTGTTTGAATTGCGTTGCATTTTCATAAAATACTTTAAGGACACAACCCCTAATAACATAAGATGAGATTCATCACCCTTCCTTAGCCCACAAACCATCACCCTGCATACTGCATAACCCTAAGCCATTAATTTAAAATTAATTAGATAGTGACCCTTAAGGACTTATGAGCTCACTAGGACAAGGGACCCCGAGAGTTGGACTAGCTTAGTGTTAACTAGTTCATTGGTGTCTAGGAAAGGAGGATGATGCAACCCTGAAAGAAAGTGGTTCTTTAATTGGTTCTGTTGTCTGACCTGACCAATTAATTTGGTATCTAAGGAAAGCAACGGGAACCCCCACTGACCTTACCCTTACTTGGCCAGTTGCTAGTTAGTATCTGACTTCGAAGATTCAAAGGCAACCTTGGCAGTTAGGAGTTGTCTAAATATAAGGTAACCCTAGAGTAGAGAGTCAAGTGCTTGACAACTTATTTTTTTTAACAGAAACTTTAACCTAATTAAGACACTCTTCTCTATCATCTCTAGATATAGGATTTCTTAGGTTTTTATCTTTAGACTTCTTCTTTCTATTTCTTCCCTCTTCTTCTCTTCTCTCTCTACACAACATAATTTTTTTTTTCAAAATTGTAACTTGGAAAAGGGAGTCTGATCGATTAGTAAGGATAGATCTAGACCCACCCTTGACCAAGAAAAAAGTAACAATGGAGGAATTGGGACATCCCCTTAGCCTAAGAGAATACTGCTACCCAATTGGATCTGCCCAGCCATCATGCATTCAACTACCTCAAACAAATGCAGCCAGTTTTGAGATTAAGCCTCATAGTATCAACATGCTTCCTAAATTCACAGGAATTGAGGATGCCTACATTTTATTGAAGAATTTGAGGAAGTATGTGATATTATGAGAATGCATGAACTTTTAGAAGATGCTATAAAACTTGGGCTAATTAACTTTGCCCTTAAGAAAAATGCCAAAAAGTGGTTTTATAATTTACCTACTCAGTCAATCTTAACCTGGGAAGGTTTTGTTAAAGCATTCTTAGAAAATTCTTTCTATATCATAAAACAACCAAGTTGAGAAACGAAATTGCCCAATTTCATCAATTAGGGGGAGAGCCTTTCTGGAAGTATCTAAACCAATTTAAGAATCTGTTAAGCCAATGTCTACACCATGGAATAGAGACTTGGAAGTTATGTCAAACCTTGTATGAAGGTCTAAACCTAAACTCCAGAACTACGCTCAAGTCAATGTGTCAGGGCAACTTTATGCAGAAACCACCCAATGAAGCCCGACAGTTTCTAGAATATTTAGCAGAAAAGAGCTCACAATGGGAGGAAACTAAGGAATCTAAACCCACACCATCAAGAGGTGGTATGCACCAATGCTCTCCATCTATAGCTGAAGAAGCTAAGATGACATCTCTGATTTGTAGGATAGAAGCCTTGGAACTTAAGGGATAGGCCCCGATAAATCATGCAAACCAAGTGGCTGCCCCTGTCTGCACTGGATGTAATGAGCCAGGACATATAGTAGAAGAGTGCCCCCACTTCATGACCCAAACTGAAAACAATTGTGCACAAGTGAATGCAACCTATCAAAGAACAACCAACAATCCCTATGCACCAACCTACAACCCAGGATGAAGGAACCATCCAAACTTTGCCTGGTCACAAGGTCCTAGTGCAGGTGGTCCCAACTTCAACCAACCTAACCCAATGTCCAATTTTACATGAAATAACCCATCAGTCAATGAGAATGAAAGAGGTATAGTTCCCTAAACAAGGCCCTGGAAACCCTAGTTAAATTCCAAGGTGACACCTATGCCATGATAAATAGCACCAATGCCACGTTGAATAACTTTATGCAAAACACAGGGCAATAGCTATCCACTAATCCTCAGGCCATAACTTGTTTGGAGATGCAGGTAGGTTAGTTAGCCACAACCATAAGTAAAAGAGAACATGGTAAGCTACCGAGTCAGCCCGAACTAATCTTAGGAACCTAAACATCCAAGGATCAAAACAAGGAGCCCAGATTAACTAACTAAGTATCATTCATATATTAAGATATGAAAAACAAATAGATAACCAGGTGGGTGCATATGAAGAAGAAGAATTAGAAGTTTCACCACTTGAACAACTTATTGAGCTCAGTCAGCCAGAAACACCTGAGGCATCAGAGTCTGATGTAATGCCCAACTCACCAAATGAGCCCATGCCAAAAGAAGATGAACCAAAAATTATGGTTGTAGCACCATTCCCAAATAGACTTAAGTTCAATCTAAATTCAGCCTAATTCGATAAGATTTTGAAGGTCTTTAAGCAAGTTAAAGTGAACATCCCCTTACTAGACATGATCTAACTGGTCTCAGCCTATGCTAAATTTCTTAAGGATCTAAGTACCAAAAAGAAGACCACAAATGTACCCAAGAGAGCCTTTCTGGCAGCCAGTGTAAGCTCTTATCTATCAAACCATATGCCAGTAAAATACAAAGATCAAGGGTCACCCACTATTTCATGCATTGTGGGGAACACCCTCATAAATAGGGCTCTATTAGACTTAGAGGCAAGTGTTAATATATGACATACTCTGTATATGAGCAACTAGGGTTGGGAGAGCTAAAGCCTATGAAAATGATCCTACAACTAGCAGATCGCTCTTTACCTAGGAGAATAATAGAGAATGTGTTGATCGAAGTTAGTGACTTTATCTATCTGATGGACTTTGTGATTTTAGAAACTGAGCCGATGATAAACCCAAAGAGCCACATCCTAATGATTTTAAGTAGATCATTTTTGGCTACAGCTAATGTCCCAATTAATTGTCGAAATGGATTAATGAACATTTCTTTGAGAATATGTTAATTGATCTTAATATTTTCAATCTTATCATTACACATCAAACGAGTGACTCAAATTATGTTCAGGATACTATTTATGATCCAATTGACCTTAGTGACGAAGAGCTTGACCTAGAAATCTGCACGAACCAAGATGGAAAGCAAATTAATGATGTTGCTACAATTGATGAAAAATTAAGATGTGAACCTCCAATTGAACTACTAGAGAAAGTACCTGAACCATTATCCAAACCATCAATAGAGGAAGCATCCAAATTAGAACTAAAACCACTTCCCAAGTACCTCAAATATGCATACCTATGTCCATCAGAAACCCTACCTGTGATTATTTCAGCTGACCTAGACTCTTCACAAGAAGGAGAACTACTGAATGTCCTAAGAGAAAATAAATAAGCATTAGGATGGACCATGACTGATATAAAAGAGATTAGCCCCTCGATCGTATAACATAGGATTCACTTAGGGAAAGAAGCTAAGCCTATAAGAGAACCTCAAAGGAGACTTAATCCAGTCATGAAGGAAGTAGTAAAAAAAGAGATCATCAAACTCCTTAGCAACAGTATAATTTATCTTATTTCAGATAGTGCTTGGGTAAGTCCTGTACAAGTGGTGCCCAAGAAGTTAGGAATCGCTGTGATACAAAATGACAACAATGAGTTGGTCCCTATAAGAATTCAAATAGGATGGAGGGTATGCATCGATTATAGAAAATTAAATGTTGCCACTAAGAAAGACCATTTTTTTTTGCCCTTTATAGACCAAATGTTAGAACGATTAGCAGGGCATGACTTTTATTATTTTCTGGATGGATACTCTGGTTACAATTAAATTGCAATAGCCCCAGAGGATCAAGAGAAGACAATATTTACTTATCCATATGGAACCTTCGCGTATAGACATATGCCCTTTGGCTTGTGTAATGCACCATCTACCTTTCAAAGGTGCATGATTAATATTTTTCTGATATGGTAGAATAGTTTCTTGAGATTTTTATGGATGACTTTTTCATTTTTGGGTCTACTTTTTTAAATGTCTATATCACCTTAGACTGATATTAAAAAGATGCAAGAAAAAGTATCTAGTACTAAATTGGAAGAAGTGCCAATTATGATGAAGGAAGGTATTGTCCTTGACCATGTAATTTTAAATAGAGGTATAGAAGTATACAAGGCCAAAGTAGACTTGATTGCAATTCTTTCTCCACCTAAATCAGTCAAAGAAATAAGATCATTCCTTGGACATGCTGAATTTTATAGAAGATTTATCAAGAATTTTAGCATAGTGGCTCAACCATTGACTAAACCTATTAGCCAAAAAAGTCAATTTGACTTCACATCTGAATTTCTTGAGTCATTTGAATATTTAAAGAGAGAATTAACCTTGGTACCAATCGTTCACCCATCTGTATGGACTCAACCTTTTGAGCTAATATGTGATGCATCCAATCATGCCATAGGAGCGATCCTAGGGCAAAGGATTGATAAGTTACCTCGAATGATCTACTATGCTAGTAAGACCTTGAATGATGCACAGCTCAACTATTTTACCACAGAAAAAGAATTTTTAGCCGTGATATTTGCATTAGAAAAATTTAGGACTTACTTAGTTGGGTCTCATATAGTCATCTATATTGATCACACTACAAGAAAATGTGGTATTTGTGGCGAACCTATTATGGCGAAATATTTTCGTCGTTATAGGATACCTTATAACGACAAAATAAAAATTAAATTCGTCATAACAATTATTTATTACGGCAAAATAAATTTTCGCCGTAATATAAAGACTTATTACGACGAAATTAGAAATTCGTCGTAATAAGTCAATATTTTTTTACGAATTTTCTTTTTAAATTTTTTCTATCTTTATATTACTGCGAAAATTATTTCGCCGTAATATAAAGACTTATTACGACGAAATTATAAATTCGTCGTAATAGGTCAACATTTCATTTACGAGTTTTTTTTTAAATTTTTTCTATCTTTATATTACGGCGAAAAATTATTTCGCCGTAATATAAAGACTTATTACGACGAAATTATAAATTCGTCGTAATAGGTCAACATTTCATTTTACGAGTTTTTTTTTAAATTTTTTCTATCTTTATATTACGGCGAAAATTATTTCGCCGTAATATAAAGACTTATTACGATGAAATTATAAATTCGTCGTAATAGGTCAACATTTCATTTACGAGTTTTTTTTTAAATTTTTTATCTTGTTATTACGGCAAAAAATAAGTTTCGCCGTAATAAAAAGACGTATTAAGACGAAATTAAAATTTCATCGTAATAAGACGACATTTTATTTTACGAGTTAATTTTTTTTAATTTTTCTATTTTTTTATTACGATGAAATTATTTTTCGCCATAATAAAAAGACTTATTACGATGACATTTTAATTTCATCGTAATAAGACAACATTTCATTTTACGAGTTTTTTTTTAATTTTTCTATTTTTTTATTACGGCGAAGTATTTTTCGCCGTAATAAAAATACTTATTACGACGAAAGTAAAATTTCGCCGTAATAAGACAACATTTCATTTTACGAGTTAATTTTTTTTAATTTTTCTATCTTTTTATTACGGCAAAATTATTTTTCGCCGTAATAAAAAGACGTATTACGACGAAATTAAAATTTCGTCGTAATAAGACACATTTCATTTTACGAGTTTTTTTTAAAATTTTTTTATCTTTTTATTACGGCGAAAAATAATTTTCGCCGTAATAAAAGACGTATTACGACATAATTAAAATTTCGTCGTAATACGACAACATTTCATTTTACGAGTTTTTTTTTAATTTTTTTATCTTTTTATTACGGCAAAAATTATTTTTCACCGTAATAAAAAATACTTATTACGACGAAATTAACATTTCGTCGTAATAAGTCAATACTTTGCCCCCTTTTTCGCTGATGCCCGCTCTCTCCTATGAGCGCCTACCCATTCGCGAAACCCTAACCCTCATTCGTTCGCCGACCCCCCAGCGAGTTCCTCTCCTCCGCCACACCCCGGACGCCGGAACTAGGGGAAAAGGTGTCGACCCCCGCGAGCTCCTCTCACCGCCACACCCCGGACGCCGGAACCAGGGGAGAAGTCGCCGACCCCGTGAGCTCCTCTCCGCTTGCCACACCTCAGACGCAGGAACCAGAGGAATTTCATAAATGTACGTGCTATCCTTCTTTGCTTCAGTAGCCAGTATGAACTCATTTCTGAATGGCCAATGCATTTTACAAATTACTGAAGAGTATGTACTGGAGATGTGCTTGATAACTTCTCTGGTAGTCGGAGTTCCAATGCCTGCTTCCTTCTGTTTATATTGCTTTCAACTGTCTTCTTTCCTTCTTCTTTGGTGTCCGTTATCTCTCTCTGTTTTGCATTACATGATCCAATCTTCTTGTATTGGTGATGCGCTACCTCTTTTGTCTCGATATTTCTTCTGATTGTTATTTTTCTTTCGTGCATTTCTCTTTTAGAAGTTTCGCTGCATTTTATTTTTTGCCCAGTTCGATCAGATTGTCCTCTGCCTTTTTGTTTTGTGTCTCCCTTCTCTATATCTCGATTACATCCGGTGGCTTCAGTTGTTGTTTCTACCGATCGATTTACTTCCACTTTTTCTCCCTTGAACGATAGCGTCGCATATTCCAACTTTCCTCTGCTTTTTGTTACTCAAATTTCCTTTGTTCTCACCAAATTCTCGAGTGCCTTTCGTCATGATTGCTCTTTTGTCTGGCAGGCGCATGCAATCTTCTCTACTTGTCAATATGTTTCAGATCGCATTTGTTTTGCTCCAATTCGGCTATCATGTTTTTGGACTGGTTTCATGCATTTTTTAACACCATTTATCATATAACTTTGTCCTCCTCCTCCTCCTCCTCCTCCTCCTCTGTTGTAGCATTTCACATCTTGTTTTATTTCAAAAGTCTACTTAATGTATCCGTTTTCATTACCTTGAGCTCTGTCTGTTTCGTGTGCTTCGGCTTCTCTCCCTGTTTCAGAGTGGAGGATTCTGCTTAATATTGAATTTATTTGAGTATTCTGCTTCCATAATTATGAAGTCCTGCTAGATGTATAGTTATGTTGTCGAGCTTTATGTTTGAGCTAGCCATTCTTGATGGAACCCATGTGTATTTCATTTAATGTTGACTAATGATGGATTGTTTAAGATGACTACATCCCAGGGACTTTCAGTTACAAACACTCTGGCTTTCAAGTTTGTTATCTCTAATGGCAGTGTGTTGATTATTGGCTACAAGAAAAGCGAAAAGGTGGATTACTTGCTTGAAAATATGAAACTTGAATACCTAAAAGGTTAAAATTAGCATACTGGAATATGGTTCTGATCAATTGCTTCTTCTATCTTCCTTCTTAGCATGGTAAATCTTACGGGCCAAACAAAATAAAGACAATGGAAAGGAAGAAGAAACATAATAGATATAATGGCAGGATGGCATATGGATTTGGATTACATAACTTTTCATGCCTATTTGAGAGACAAGAAATAAGCTGGGTTATAAACTAGGTGGAGATGATGACAGTTATGTTAGTCCGGATTATGGAAAACTAATTGAAATGGAACAAAATGGTAAGTCAAAAGCACTTTCTTGATCCATAGCAAATAGATGATAAATGGTGCATTTAGATGATAAAACTTTAAAACAAGTACATTGGTACCTCATCAATAATTGTCCAGAGGTGCAACCATTTCTCAAGTAGTATACTTGTAAAATTAATTCTTCATATCATGCAATTTTCTATAGTGCTCATTAGCGTAATGTTCTCTATAGCCAACACATTGATCAGCTAAATCCAACTGGACCGGAACAACTGGACCAATTACAAAAGGAAAGATTTTTGGAGTGGTTTAAAAATGAAGTAAGCCCGTAAATTCATTTATATTGTCAATTAATATATCATGTCTTTATTTCAAATGACGTTGATGTTTGGTTTATCCAGATGTTAAATAAGCATTTTGCTGGGGCATCTGAAGCTACTGATGAGCTTTATTCATTGGCTATTGGTCCCGACAGTCGTGTGTTCTCGTATACTGGCTGTGTGGTGAACGGTGTTAAATTTATCACTGTTACTCGGGATGTCGGCCATAAAACACAGAATAGTGGCATTTGTGTTCCCTCTACTCATCTAGGAGAAGAAATTACCTTTTATGGTATATTATTAGAGGTCCTTGAATTTCAATTTGTTAAAGGTTGTAAGGCGATAATGTTCAAGTGCAAATGGTTTGAAACTGAACCAAAGCACAGGAGAATGCAACAACATTATAATATTACAAGTATAAATATAAGTTCGGAATGGTACAAACATGAGCCATTCATTTTAGCATCACAAGCTGAAAAGGTTTTCTACTTGGATGATTTGAAGAACAATTCTAATTGGAAAGTGGTATACAAGATTAGTCATCGTCATTGTGGGATATTCCAAAAAAAGATGATGATGTTCAGGAAGAAGTATATCAAGAAGATGATTCAGCAGCCCTTCGATTCACATGTGAGCAACCTAACATGGACTTAATAACATCTCGGCGTACGGACACTGATGCTGAAATAGTTGCAACTCAAGAAAACATTAGAGGTCATAGTGATGTCGGTCAAGAAGACTTTATATGCGAAGATGTTGAGGAGGACGACACACTAGCTGATTATGACAGTGAGGGATCTATACATAGTTCTGATATGGAGGATGATGAAGAAAATGAGCATATTAGTGATGACAGTGATTAATTTGGTAGCATTCATTTTTTTTTTACTTATTATAACTATATGTTCTATACTTTCTTATTTGTTAATTCTAGTTTGTATGTTTGTTTGCAGATGTCTTGGAGAGATACTCCTGCTACATCGAGGCGAGATGATTCTCCTAACATTCCAGCTCTGACAGAGGGGTCATCTGTCGGCGCATCAGGTAATAACTCTATTTTAAACTTATATTATTTGGCTATGTTTCTTTATGTTATTTTGCACTAATTTAGTTCATTATGTTTTGCAGCTACATCATCAAAGAAGAAGGGACGAGGTCCTGCTCGCGGATACAGTCCGCACATCTGATTGATACGCGTCATGGACAGAAGTTGCCTATTCTTCTGCCACCTGAGGTTGGACGGTCATTGGGTGAGTTTCGCTCTGAGTTTCTGACCGAGATAGGAGTGGTTGTACGTGACATGGCACCACTTGCGGTCAGAAAGTGGAGTGAGATCACTGATGCACAGAAAGCACCTATGATCGATCGACTTCAGGTCAGTATAATTGTATTAGATTACTTTAGATTATGTTTAATGTACTTAATATACCTTATAACTTTTATAATTTATATATATATATATATATATATATATATATATATATACTTGCAGGAGAAGTTCGATCTTGATATGAATTTAGATCATATTAAAAAAGGTATTGAGTTTCAAATGAATAAAGTTTATCGAGAATTTAGATATCGGCTTCATATGCACTTCATTAGTCACGGTGGGGACAGAAGTGTGAGCTTAGCAAAACAAAATAAGCCATCTCGTGTCTCGCAGAGTGACTGGGAGTTTCTATGTGATTACTTTTATTCAGATGATTATAAGGTAAATACATCCATACAAATATTTTAATGGTTTATATTTTTTATAAACTCATATAACCATTTTCATTAATTCTTTGATGTAGAAAAAATCTGAAACAAATAAATCTAATCGGGAATTGCAGCCATATGCTGCTCTCACTGGATCGAAGTCTATACCGGCTCACTCTTATGATATGGTAAGGAATACTGTGAATCTAGTGCTTTTATATTCTAAGCATGAACCTAGGTATTCGATGCATGGGTCTAGTTGGTCTGAATTTGCCATCGTGTTGTAATGCCTGCGTATCTTATTGATTGAGAATGGTTGTTTTATGTTGGTTGTAGGTTTGTTTCTTTATGTTTGAATATGCCATGAATTGGTTTAGATTACGTGGAAATTTTATTTTTGTTTCTCACTGATATTCTTGGATCTGCTTGTGTGTGAGTTTTGAGCAAACTTCACTCAAAATTTTAAGAAGATAGATGATAACACTAGAATCATGGCAGCAGATAATTACCTTGTAAACTAAACTAATTCTTTAGCATCATATGTGTCTCCTATCAGTAATCATGCATATATGATAGCATGCCTTTGAACCTCGGTTAGGTTACCCTACAAAGCCTAAATGGCCATTTTGACAATCATAGACCAGAGCTTAATCCATGCAAGATTTGCCCCTCCTAATCTCAAAGAAAAAAAATAAGCGCTGCAAGATGTGTATAAACTGGTTAAATTTCTATTCTAGAATTGGCACTTGCCTATAACAATTCAAGGACCATCATTTAAAAATCTCAACAAAAGCTCTCAAGAGAAAGAAGCCATTAAATAATAATTTCATAACAAAAAGGAAAAAAAATACTCCTCTGTGGCTTTTTAATGTTCGAACAAATCACTAAAAATATGCTCCCAAGAACTCTAAGAAAAAGGAAAACTTCCTCTCTTTCCTGCTTACTTGAGTTTGTTTTGTCAGAGATCACGGCTCAATTTAAATTCACTGGAGGAGCTCAACTGCTATGGGATGCAGCTTCAAGTTTCAATTGTCCTTGTATAACCAGATTCTGATCATTGAATTCCTGTTTTTGCATTCTGTCTGAGTCTTTTTTTGTGTGGCTAAAATCCACTCTTGATTTTATCTTATATATCTGCTGTATCGAAGCATTGGACAAAGAACGTGCAGTACGGTTTCAATTAGTTGTGTTCAATGAAAATGTTAAGCTGTAATCTACAAGGACTCTAACATGCTACCTAAATTGTCCTAGCATTCAGATAGAGAAAGAGAGAGTGATGTAGTGCTAAATACAGCTGCAATAGTGATCAATTGGACCATGCCAGAACTCATTGGAGCTGGCTGATTTGTTGCCAGAGACTCCAAAATCCTATCATACTTGATTTAATTTATCAAAATATTATATTATATAGATTATTCCATTGATACATTGATAATTGTATTAGATTATTGTCTTAAATTATTGTTTTAAATTATTATTGTTTTTTTTCAGAGAGATCCTGTTACTGGAGAGGAGCCATCAAGACTTCATCTGTGGAATACCTTCATTTTGATAAAAGAAGAATCAATGGATAAATGAAAAGCTGAAGAAACCCATGTAAGTTTTATCAATTAAAAATACAATATTATTGAATGTAATGTTTTATACTAAACATATTGATTTTGTTTTCTTTTCATTGCAGGCAGTGTTAATAGAGCGACTTTCCTCACAGGACTCTCCAGAAGAACCAATCAATGAGGATGTCATTTTGGAGGAGGTTTTAGGCTCTAGATCTGGTTATAAAAGAGGATGGGGTCCATTACCGAAGGGTACATCGAGAATTAGAGGTTCGTCTTCATCTTCTGAAAGCTCACAATTAAAGGGTGAATTACAAGAGTGCCGAGAGCTCATCGCTCAGCAAGAGAAGACTATCCAGGAACTACAGGCGACGACTGCTGAGCTCG
>UESW01004231.1:847050-951047 GCA_900491605.1 Calamus simplicifolius | reverse complement strand
GAGAAGGGGACGAGATGGGGCAGCGTCGGAGGAGGGGGGAGGGAGGGAAGGGAGGGATGGGGCGGGGTCGAGAAAAGGGGAGGGTAGTTTAGAATTTTTTTAAAAAAAAATGAGGGGGGGGGGGCTACTGAGCATTTTTGTGGGCCGAATAGAAATTCCTCATATCTCGTCTAGGTGGTATTTCTCCTTGTTTTATTCTTCCTTACTCCATTGAGGATAATGAGAATTAAGTTGGGGGGTAAGAGAAACCTTTTTGAAAAATATTTTGAAAATAC
Organism: Calamus simplicifolius; assembly: GCA_900491605.1. NCBI lineage: Eukaryota > Viridiplantae > Streptophyta > Magnoliopsida > Arecales > Arecaceae > Calamus > Calamus simplicifolius. The sequence continues at coordinate 950,772 of UESW01004231.1, read as the reverse complement.
CTTGGTATTTTTTTGAAATTTCAAATTTTTTATAAATCATGTGCCATGAAAGAAATTTTTGAGCGAAAACGATTAGGAAAAGGTAATAGAGTTAGAAGTATGGCTAATTACTGTAGCGAGCCAAGGAGTAGACTAGCTGATCATACTTTTAGCAGCCTACTTAGGTCATTAAAGGCTATTAGCACTTTCATTGCATATGCACACTGATGAGGTAAAATAGGTATTAGTTGTAAGGTCAATTAGAGATTCAATTTAAGAAAAAAGCTACATGCCTAATATATATATATATATATATATATATATATATATATATATATATATATATATATATATATATATATATATATAATAAGTCTAAACATTGATTTTTCATCAAGTAATCGGGCACCTTCGCCTAAGTAAGCATTGTTGTTCACGTTAAAAAGTGGACAGTGTGAAGATATTACTAAATAATAATAATAATAGAATAAAAAATAAAAAAATATCAGGCAGTATGAAAGCTATCTCAGGTCATGTGCTTAATTTGAGGGTATATAGAAAATTGACCAAAGTGGGTGATAAGCAAAAACATCATTGTTTCCTATAAGCTATTGCTGAAATGCTAAGTTAGCCATTACAAACACAAGTGCTGTAGATCTATTGATGAACTCTAAGAAAGTTTCTGATAGTTCTTACGGTAAAATTTACTTTAAAAACTCAATACTTAGTTAGTGATACTGACTAGCTTCTTTCAACCTTAAGCCTAGATTTAATTTTGCAAAATGAGAATCTTAGTGACACATGATTTTATTTTAATTACATTGCTAAGGGACTAGCAATGATTAAGTTGAAGGATGTGATAAAGTCTATTGATTATCCAAATTTAACTATTAAAGTAAATATTAATTACTTTAAATTTGTTAATAATTAATATATTTTATGGATGTTTACAGAAAATAAGCCTATAAATGGAAGAGATCAATTTTTAGAGTCCAATGATGCAAACAATACTCATATCAGGACTCTGTTTGTCTGAAAAGGTAAAAAAAGATGATTTCACATGATTTTTGGTGCAAAATAAGGCATGTGATGTAAAACGAATGACTGAGAAGTTTTTTTACAATATCTGAACGATCTTGAGCCCGATTGACTTTAACTCTGACTAGCAGAAAGCCCTAGACAAGCTTTATAAAAGAAAGACCCTAGGCAGTATCAGGGGGAAGTTTTCTACAAAATTCATTTTCTTCTTCTTTTATTTAGATCATTGTATTTAAGCTTGGGGGAGGAAAATTATGAAGGAAATGCTGGCAATGCGTGGCTAGATTCGGATAATGATGAAGCATATAACCAGATTCTATCTTTCTTTTTGTTCTTAATTTCTATGCAATAAAAATTATGCTTTTCTTTCATATATCTTTTGAGCTACTTTTTTGATCGAGGTTTTAATCTGGCATACAGGACTTACACCCTCTATCGACGTACCATAATCTCAGAATATGATAAGTGCCTAAAAAAGGTAGATCGTAGTATGATAGATTAGAACCCTAATCTTACAAATAATTAGATAGTTTATACTTTAAGCGGATGTGTCGTGATCTCTTGATAGACAAGAGATAAATTATTCTAATTTTAAATTTATAAAATTAATGCTATTGCAACATAAAGAAAAGAAGATAAAACAAGTGTTCATGGTGGATTCAGATTCTTGGGTTGCTTCTCTACTTTCTTAATTTTATTAATTAATTTATTATTATCTTTTAATAACCACTATTCTAAATATAATCATCTATAAATAATTTTCTTTTATTTTTTTTTATGAAATAATTACATTTGATCTCCGAGGATACGATTCTGATTTACCATTAGCTATAGTAGTGAGTAGGTTTTATTTTTGATCGCCAACGATAATGATCATTACACCTCAAGTCTCACAAATATTCATAAAATAGGTAAGAGGGATCCGACCAGGTAAGCCAAAGAAGCCAACAATGCTCAAACACGTGCTCATACAGAGCAATTCCTTCTAAGTCTTGAGCTTTTTTTTTTTTAAGTTCACAGTTATTACCCAAAGTACTAACTTGAGCGTCGAAAGGTTCTCGTCAAAGTCTTTGATCTTAAAACTTTTTATAGACTCTCGATCGAAAAAAACTTGCCAAAAATTTTTTGTTCATTGAAGAAGATGATCGAATGCTCACGAATGATCGAAAAAGATGATATAGCATCAATAGCATTTGCTCTTGAGCTTTCCGATAATCTTAAAAAATAAAACTAGGGGCTACATAGGTTAAGGTGTAAGCCTTTGGTTAGCCAATAAGTGGGTTAGTTTAATGCAATTATTAAAAATAAGCATCTCCTCGTAGAAATGAAGAAAACATTAATGACAGTTTGATGACATCTTAAATTTCAAATCCTTTCAAACTATGTCACGTCAATATAGACGCGCAAACTAAAAGATGTTGGGCTGTCAATCTCTTAAATACGCACTGTAATTAGAAAAAAAAAAGAATTCTAAACAAAATTCTCGTTAGAAATATCTAAAATTTGGAGTCCAGCGTGCAAAGCAAAATAATTGACAAGGGATTGAAGTTGGCTCTAAGCTCAATAAAGATCTAACATCTAGTTGGCAGGAGAGCGCAGAAATAAATACCGGCACCGCGCCGGGGAGGCCTACCCACGGGCCGATTCCAATGTAAGCGATGAGCAATTCTGTCGTTCCGACCGAAGTCACGAGGTTCCGCCGTTTACGGTCCCCACCACCATCCCTTCACGACCCGAGACGAGATCTCCCCGAGATCTCGACCGCTCGTCCAACAAGATAAAACCGGAAATTATAACTCGATCTCCATCGATCTCCGTTAGAAACGAGCGGAGAACATTCGAGCTCTCTGTTGTTAGGCGTGATCTGGGATCATGAGCGGCATAGGGCTTCTCAAAATCCAACCCTCGGATCTCAAATTCCCATGTAAGTTCACGCTCTCGCCGATCCTTGATCCTTTAGTTGTTCTCTTCCCTTTCGAGATCAGAACGACTTCTTGCTGGCTAGCAAACAGGGTTCCGGGCTTTGATCAGTCTTCCCCGCAAAGAACCCATATTTTTTCTTTTTCCTGTCGATCTTGTTGTGGTCGTGAGTTTAGGACAGGGAAACGAAAAAATGACATTGGATTCTTATCAGGGTTTTCTTTTCTGATGCTATGTTCACACCATGTCTGTTTTTCATCGGGTTGTTTTTCTGATGATATGATTACCACCATGTCTGTTTCGAAAAGTTGAGCTCAAAAAGCAGATCACTTGCTCCATGCAACTGACCAACAAGACTGATCAGTATGTCGCCTTCAAGGTAAGTCTCTTTATTTTCTTTGTTAATCTACTCTTTTCTTTAAATATTTTCTTCCCTTTTTTGGTGTTATCTAAAGATTTGTCTGTAATGCTAAATTGGAATGCGTTGTGCTTCCTTTTATGCATTAGGTTAAAACAACGAATCCAAAGAAGTATTGCGTGCGCCCTAACACGGGAATCGTTTTGCCCCACTCGACATGCAGTGTCACAGGTGAAATCTTGTTACTTATAGTTTCCCAACATGTTTTCAATTTGATTCTTTGGCTTCGACTATCATAACCTAGTTTTCTTCTTGCTTTGTTGTTGGTCCGTTAGTCATGTTGCAACCTCAGAATGAAGCACCACCTGACTACCAATGCAAGGACAAGTTCCTTATTCAAAGTGTTATGGCAGCAGATGGAGCGACGACCAAGGACATAACCCCTGAAATGGTGGCTAGATTCTATGATCTAACTAGTTTTGTTGAACTTTGTCTCTTTATAGTTTGGCATTATCATAATTTTATTGAATTTTTTGAATTTCAGTTCAATAAAGCACCTGATAAGTTAGTTGATGAGTTTAAGCTGCGGGTTGTTTATATTCCTGCCAATCCTCCATCACCAGTTCCTGAGGAACCAGAAGAAGGATATTCACCAAGTTCATTGGAAAATGGAAACCAAGGTTCATTCTTGTTGGGCAATGTAAGTAATTGCCATGTACTTTTGTTTTCCAACTAGTCTCTTTCTCTTGCATTTCACTTTCTTTTTTGTTATATTTAATGTATCTATATGTCCTTCATGTATTGGGTTTGCACTGAATGCTAATGAAAATAATATCAGGTATCGAGATCTTATGAAGAACCATGAAGGAGAAACCTCTAGAGGTGTTTTTTTATTCTCTTTGTTTAGTTGATCTTGTTTAGATATTTTTTAAGTTTCACTTGTTATAGGAAAATATCCACTTTTCCTTTTTCCTTTACATTGAGTAGACAGCTGCAATTTCGTGAGAATAGGATTGTTATTATGTTGATGTCAATATTTTAGCATAAACATTTTGAGAACCTTTAAAATTGCTTGCATAACTCAACGAATGAATTAAAGTTCTTGCAATTGATGCACCCTCCTAGAATTTTCACAGACTTCTGAATAAGAAAAACTTTCATCCCAATGGCATTTCTCTCACATAACCTTTCTTATGCAAAGAATATGTTGAACTCTAAACTGATGCATGGTGGAATGCACTGTCATATCACTATTTCTGAATATTTCCCACTTTTCCTATCTAGATTCTTCCACTCTGCATCAAGCATCTCTTTTGTTTGGATTTATCTCCCTTCATAGGGGCATATGGGTCTTTGTTTACAACATATCTTCCAAGTGGTCATAGGTCTTTTCTTACTAATCTTACAACATTTTATCATGGGGCCATACACATCCTACAACCCACTAAGGGCTTTGAACTTCTTCTCCCTACCACCCTTCTCTCTTACTTTGACTAGGAAACGAGAGAGAGGGTGCTCAAAGGGAGAGGGCGTCGGGCTGCATGGGGATGGCTGCACCTGACATTATGTTGATTAAGTTGCCCATCCCTTTTTGTTTTCATTTTAAAACCTGCCCTTTTCATTACTCTTTTGTTTCAAGTTTTCACTTTCAAATCTTAAAGTTGTAGTTTGCCATGTATGAGGTTATTCAAATTATATTAAGGAATTGAGCAAACTTCTGTTTCATGCATGTCAGGCTCTCTATTTAATAATCAATCACAAAATCCCAATTTTGAGGTTCCATTCACACCGGTTCAAGGAATCACAAAAAATTCTAGAAAAGATTATCGGTAAACCATTTGATGGAGAGCTTTAAAAGTTTGCATCTAGAGAGCAATTTACTAGGATTTTATTCGGGTTGGGGTTTGGGACAACTATTTTTTGTGTTTGACTTAGATTAGCCTTCTTTTTCAATGTTGATATTCCTTTTTCCCTTTTCATCTTTCTTGTCTTCTAATTGTCGTTGTTAGAGTTGTCTTATTAAAGAATTGATTGGGCAAGTGATTTGGTCATAATAAGAACTTGAGGTTAGCTGAGTTAATGTACTCTGTCCATTATTAAGCAAATAAAATATACTGTTACATGCTGTTCTAACTTATGCTTCTTTTATAGGTAATACTAAAAGATTGCCACAGTGATGCTTATCTGTTTCTTTTCTTTTTTTCTTTTTTAATCCTAGTCATTGGCCAAGATTTCAAAGTTAACTGAGGAGAAAAGTCATGCTATTCAGCAAAATCAGAAACTTCAACAAGAGCTGGTATGTTTACCCTGTTTCTTTGGATGGAACCTTTATTGTCTTCTATTAGAGAATCTATTTATATTCAACATGTATTAGACTGAAAAGTTAGTCAAATATAAATTTTAATATTTCTGCTGATTTAAAGATCTTCTGTTTCGATTTCTTATGCACCACAGATCAGCATCTTGAGGCCCTTATCCCCATTATAGTCCACTATTATGGTTTGTAGCCTAGTGTCATGGTTGGTACACAATGGCCCTCCTTAGTCTTGTTTTACCTTGCAACTTTTCAACAGAAGAATGCATGGTCAATTATCTTTCTATAGCTCAATTATGATTCTGTAGTGGTAATAGTTTTTTTTCCTTGACCTGTCACAAAGGTTCATTAGGAAAAGAGAAAGGAAAAAGTAAGGGAGGCAACATAAAACAATCAGCTTCCTAAGATATAAGAAAATGATTTTTGTGATCGGCAACTAACAAGTTCATTATCCTTACAATGGATATGCAGCTTGGAGATGTCATTACCAAGTAAATTTCTTGTGCAACTAATGCCCAGTTTTTACCATCTTCAAACTGGACACCAAATCAACTTGTTAAAAGAAATATAAAAACATAATGGCTCTCTCTTTTTATCTGGTCGGTGTGTTGAAACAACTTTACATAATTTCCCACCTCAAAAACTCCTTCGAAATATCCTTTTTCTTTATGAGATATATCATTAGTCCAATGGTTGTTACTTAACTTCTGTGGTATAAAATCATGAAGTCAATATCTCTTTTCCTTCTTGACATATTGGGAAATGTGAATCTTCCAATCTTCACTGTTGTATTGAGTTATCTTCAACTCTTCCCTTCTCAATGGTTGAAGATATTGGGTCCCTTTTGGAAAAGGTGGTCCAGATGGCTGTATAGTTGTATGTGGCGCTTTACCTTCTAGCTTAGAGCCTAGGCAACCTCAATGGCAGTCAAGTCACATAGCAGTTCACAATGCACCCATGTAGGTCTGATCAGCTTGCATACATGTTAGGCAGCAAGTTGGATGGGTTTGGTCCATGGGGGACGGGTAGGGCAAGATTTGAAAGCCACTTCGTTCTTAATCCTTTTGTCTAACCTTAATGTTAGATAGAGGAACCTATGAAAGAATGTAGGCGAATCTCGTTGGCTGGGAATGGATGACAGAGAATAGATGTTGAATGTTGAATAGTCATTGACAAGATCAAGGTTTTCTTTTTTGTGTGTTGTGTTTTTCTCCTGCATGTTTCTATCTTCTCCCTTTTGCTTTGCTGCCTTTGCTTTTCCACCTTTCCTTCCACCTCCCTTCTACCCTTCCAACTCTTCTCCTTGGTTATCTAATTCTTAAATGTCCTTTTTCATAGATACTTTTTAGCTGTTAGCTGTAAGCTTTTAAGTCCCGATGGACAGGTCTCTTGGCTATCCCATCCCTTTCTTGCGGGAAAAAAAATTGGGATGGAGGTGGCGCACCCATTTATGCAAGGAAAGAAAAGAGGAAGAAAGAAAGGAAGGAAAGATAAGGAAAAGAGAGAGAAAGGAAGCAAGAAGAAAACAAAATAAAGAAATGAAAGAAGTGAAAAAAATGGAAAGAGAAAAAAAAAGAAGGGAAAGAAAGATAGAAAGGAAGGAAAGAAGGAAGAAGATGGATAAGGAAGAAGTAAAAGAAAGGAAAGAAAGAAATGAAAGAAGGAAGAAAAGAAAAAAGAAAAAAGGAAAGAAAGAAAAACGAAATAAACAAAGTAAGAAAGAAGGGGAGGAGAGAGAGAGATGAGGTACTTGTTTGGATGTACCATTGAGATAGAATAGGATGATAGGGTGTTGTTTTGTGGAGTAAGTAAGGCACTTCCATCCTATAAGATTTAAAACCTTGATTAATTGCATGGGCATTAGCTATAGGATGGTACCATATTGCTTGCCTGCAATGCCTTACCTGATTTTTGCAATGCTCAACTCAACTCAACTCATCTAAGCCTTTTTTTCAACTATATGGTGTCGGCTACATGAATATGCTTCCTCCACTTTGCTCTATTCAGGACTAAGTCGACATTCAAGGTGTCTTAGCCTTTGCATAGTTTAATTTAGTAGATTCATGTTTTAGGGGATATGACGGAATTTTACGCTGGTTGTCAGCTACCTAACGCAACCCTCCTTTTTTTTATCCGGGCTTGGGACCGGCCTTGACGTAGTTGATTTTTGCAATGCTACAGTTGATGTATTTAGAGGGGAAAAAAACACTTTGAATTTCAACTAAATTTATAGGCCATAATTCAATTTTTGAGAATGAGCGCATTCATTGATTCAAGTTTTGTGGCATAATGCTCCCAAGGATCATATCTGTTTCTGGTATTTTCAGAGTGGAACCAGCATGCAACCGAAATGGCACCAAGTATGAACAGAAACATTATATCAAACTATACATGGAGCTCTGAAGTTGAAAACACCAGTTCCTTTTTCAAACTGAACCCTATTGAAGCTAGGGTTAATGGTGGAGTTTCAGCCGAAACTAACTTATGGGGCCAAATTTGATATATATATTTTTTACATTATCATTATTAAAATCTCACGATTTGTGATCTGGACCAGAATCTCCCTAAATGATCCAGATCTCATCATTGGATCAGGATTAATTAGTAGGATGATATTTAGATTTATATTAAGCAGCATACAATCCCTTTGATCTTAATTACCAAACCGACCATGCAAAAATCTATTTTATCTAATAGTCATATGTCTTCTGAAATTACTTATTTATCCCTAAGAGGTCCAAGCTTGTAAAATTGGCAATTTTGTTATGGTTTTTAACTTCTAGAATGTAAAACTACAAGAAAATTTGGAGTTAACAGAGTTAGGGTCAAGAGGCAGTTTTCATATTTTTACAACCGTTTGTTGAAATCTGATTCTTATTTCCTAAAATTATTCTACCTTAAAGGATAATTGAATTGACAGGTTATATATAAAATAATTAGACATGCTATATATGGATTTATGATTATGGGAACTAGACTACCTATATATATGGTCCTCTATTCTTAATTCATCCACTTTGTAATTGACTCATACTTCAATGTTTAGCATTATTTTATTTTTTAAAAATATTAAAAAAAATCTTAGACCAACGGCCGGATCTAGACCTCTTGACCATCTATGACTCGATCCTAATCATAACAACATTGTTTTGCATTTCATGTCTTTAAATAATTAGAAGCCTTTGCCCCCTTTCTAGGCAGGGCTTGAGTTTTGCAAGTCTTGAGACCATTGGGAAGTTTGTGATATTGGATTCCCGAAATACATAGAGGAAAATTGATAATTTTGATAGATTTGATTATCCAATAGCACGAATTTCATTGACGTTCTGTTATTTAGAATTGAAAATTTCATGGCTGTTAGATTGCAAAAGACATATCGGGTATATTAGATTTTGAAATGTCTATGAAAGCTGAGACCTTGCAGAATCTTTTCAATCTTTGCAAATTGCCTGCCTGGTGGGGACAAATTATCACTAATGATTTGATAGGTGCATTTTTTCTCTTCTTTGTCTTTTGATCTGAAGTGTTATTGCTGACACTTGAGTAACTGCAAAGTCTAGCAGCCTAAACCCATCTGAATTATTGTAGTATTTTTTATTACACCAGTTACAATTTTTAATTAACGAGAAAGAAAATACCAACACCTGCTCTTGGAGCTTGTTAGAATGTTTTGCAGGTTTTCCATGTTTTTGGGGATTGATATTAGGATTGTGAATTCGGTATTTGTGGAACTCTAAACCCTCTGCCCCACAACCGAAAGATGGATGACAGAATTGATGAAACTCAATATTGTGAATCTCAATCTTGTTTTGTGCAATGCACACTCATCAGTGACTGCCAGAATTCATTGGTGAGTGATAGAGCACTTTGGAAGACAGAATTGACGGGCATTACTGCTGTTGGAAGACCTTCAATCAAAGCCCTCTCTCAAAATATAAGGGATGATACTGTTCCACAAAAGCCCAAACTCCTCTTACCCTCCTGCAATTAAAGAAGAGGTGATCAATTGTTTCTATATCATCATTGCATCTTTAGACATTAGATTACCAATGCCCCTGGTGTTCAATAGTGCTTATGTTGGCAGTTTTTCCCAAACCAACTTCCGTAGAAAGCAGTGTCCTCTGATGAGCTTTCACTTTCCTTGCCCAATTAAAATTAGGCCCATCATGACAATAAAGTCTCATGCAGTTTGATTTTTTACCTCCTAATCTCTCCCCATCATGACACATCATCGCCTAGAATGGATGTGGGAACCTGCAGAATTTGATGGACAGTGTGCTCGCAAAGCACTCAGCAATGGTCTGAGAAGTCCATTCACCATTCTCACCGAGTAAATGGCCAACAGCTGGGCAGTTGTTGAACAATTCAACATTATAGCAAATAGGCATTCGTGATGGAGTGGAGGACAACCAAGGTCGAGTATGTTTTTGACAATAGATTTCCATAAAACAGAGCTATTCGAAGATAGAACATAGGACTACCACTCTCAATTAGATCTCTACTTATCCTCTTGAACAAAGGCAACCAACCTATTTGGTTCCAGCGTGAACCATCCTGCAACTTTGCTTGAGAGAGCCTTCCACCAAACTTGGAAGTCTGGAGGCTTGGACTGGAGTAGAGCATAGAATGGACCTTATCAGAGGGAGCTTCCAGCAAAAGAAAAACTTCACAATTTTCATGATGCAAGCCTACCATTGATCTTATCTTTTGAACTATCGGAGATCTCCAACCAGCAACCTGAACCTGGAGTGCTTGATAGGTATACCATGATATCAGTCCAGCCCTTCAACTCTCACGATACCCAACAGAGAAGCCAAGTTGCTGATCAATTCATGATTTTAGGACTGAACAATGCTACAGTGCTTTCTAAATTTACATTCTAGCCCAATTGTTGGCTGCAAGATTTGATCATGTTCTCAAATATCTGCAATCCCTTACCCGGGCCCTTGAAAGAGGAAGAAATGATCAGCAAATAGTGGATGATTGACACTTTGACTGTCTTTGTGCAGTCTAAAACCAGCGATATGAGCAACTTTCATTTCTCTGTTTATTGCTCTTGACATAATCTCTGAGCATAAAACAAGTAGGTCTGCTAACAGGGGATAGCCCTGCCTTAACCCCATCACCAAGTTAAAGAATGCAGTAGGTGTTCCATTGATCAAAATTGAAAATCTAGGTCCTTAATACTTTATCCATTTAATTCATTGCTCTGGAAAAGAAAAAATGTGATACATCACTGCTTCCAACTAGTTGCAGTTAACTATCATAAGCATACTTCATGTCAAGTTTAATTACATTATTGGAAATCGCTTATGGTATGAAAGCAGCTTGTTCCTTGGACACCAATTATCTACTGCAATCCTTCAACTTGAAAGTTAGAACTTTATCAATCGGTTCATAAATTGTATTACATAGACTTATGGGCCAATGGTGAGATGGCATGGTTGGATTGCTGCATTTCGGAATCAAGACTATGAAGGTGTCTTTCCAAGCTTGTGGCATGGTTCCAGTTCTAGAAAAAGTGCTTAACACATTTCAGATGTCCTGCTTCACTATGGCCCTATAAGCTTTGTAAAAACCCGGGGGAACCATCAGGGCCAGATGCTCTTTCAGATGCCATGGTTCGGATAGCTGCTTCAATTCCATCTGTTCCAACCTTGTGACACAAGTGGTATTGATCATCAACATGTAGAACATGAGGCAAATCCACTGGGATGCAATTAACTTACAGAGCCCACCTGCTAATGTGAAAGTTATAGAACCTGTCCTTGATATCTTGATCTTCTTCAATGGTTTTTCCTGAGGCTCTGATGATGGCACAAATTCTGTTCCTTCACCATCTGATTATGGCAGTTTTGTGAAAGAAGCTTGTTGGCTTTTCCTCTCATTACTGGCGTTGTTCTTGACTTCTCTTGACATTTCACTTATGGGATCTATTTTCCTTGGTAACGCGCTTTCAATGTTCATTGCTGAGATGACCATTTCACAGGGCAAGCTCTTGGGTTAGCTAGTGTGGTATCACTTTTTATCTGCATGACATCAACTAGGTCCATGGGAATTAACATGTGAACATGTCTTTTTGTGATCAGGTGATGTCATGCTGATGAAAAGGTATGAATGGCATCAGTTATCCTATAGATTTTGTCCCATAAGTGATCAATATGTATTTCTCTAGTTCAATTTGCAATTTGACTTCTCCTATTTAGTCAGGCTCAACTTCATCAGCTTGCGCACCATTGGTGCATGAGCTTCTGCTAGGTATATTTTCAGTATGGTTTGATTGGGATGCAAAGGAAGGGACTGATGGACATGTTGGCATTTACATACGCCCACGAAGAACAGATTATAGTGTTAAGTCACATGAGAATGCAGGAGAGGGGACAGATAGACATTCTCAATATGGTTTGGTGGTTGTGATAAATTGTAGAGAAATAATTAATGTTTTGCAGTGAGACTGCTTAGTATTCATAAGTTTTGACATCATATTGTTGTTTGGGATTTTGTCTAATGAAAAAGGTTCTAGCACATGAAGGGAACATGGAAATGATGAAGATGTTGGAATGGTTGCACATAGGTGGACAAAGCCATTGACAGCATATTTACAAAAGGTAGAAGTATCTGTATCACTGGATCCTGTGCTAGTATCTTATTAAACCAGTACTGGATTGATCCATTAGTATCGGTATGTTAAAGTACACACCTTGCTTTTAGGAATTTTAGTGAGGAAGGCTTTGTGAGAGAGAATTTTGTATAAAAAAGGTGCGCTGTCGGTCTTCTCTTTAAAAGTTCAAATTTAGCTCGGGAGAATGCTGGACAAAAATCTGTGAGATATGACAGACAAATGTGAAAGGAACACTTATGCATCCATTTGTGTGTGAGAGAGAGATTACCGAACGTGAAGAACAACCTTTAGCACACGAGGATGATACATTTTGGTTCTATCATGAAGCCACATCCAAAACTTTTGACATAGCAAACAATAAACAGTCGCAGGGACTTTCAGGACATGACAAAGACTGTTAAACCGGTCTTCCAGATGAATATGAGCAAATATCAATGCCATAATTTTTTCGTTGCCACTTCTAATCACAATATTCAGCAGATCATATTGAGCATATTGTTCACAAGTTCATGAAATGATGGTGGATATCATAATCTTCTGCAGTTGTAGGTAAGAGTGATGCTAGTTTTTGCTGCTGTTGACCTGGGCGATTGCTTTCACATGAAATTGGCAGATAAATATAACTGTTGTCTATATATATATAGATATATATACACACACACACACGCACACACATAATGCTGAACTCTACTTAATCGTGTTCTTCTGAAACTTACAGTAGATTCTCAGTTTTTGCTCTCTCCCTGCATTCCAAATAACAATTAGTCATATTGTCTCATATTTTCATTGCAGGAGCTGCTTAAGAAACAAAGAAATAAGCATCGCAGTGGTTTCTCTGTGATGTTTGTGGCAATTGTGGCTCTCTTGGGTGTTCTATTCGGCTATTTTATCAAGAAGTAGAAGGAAAAAAATAAAGAACCTGGACAAATTACACTAAAAGCATCGTATAGGGAAAGTGCTTCATTTGTGTCCTTCCGATCCCAGCATCGATTGTCTCGGAGGGATTAAAAAGGGAGAAGAAACGTGATTAAATTCATTGCCATTAAAGAAGATGAAATGACCTCTGCATCTTTAGAAATTGTGATTAAATTCATTTGGTTGTATTTTGAATTTGAATCCCTGACATGACTCTAATTTTTAAAAAGAGCATTTAAGAACATAGGAACAACAATGGCCATTGCTTGCATGATTCTAAATTTTCAACGACGTATTTAAGAACACATGAACCATGAACCATCTGTGGTCATTGTATGAAAGTCTAGAAGTGGTATGAGTTTTTTGATCAAAGATGGGAAACAAAAACCTTAGATTACAAAATTAACTATTACGCATGGAGGGAGCAACAGCAGAACAATGGGACACACGACGCAGTGGTATTAAATCATTAAAACGTAGAAAACCAACAAAAATTCCACATTCATGCCTTACCAAATTAAAATAAGCAACAAAATGGCACCGAGAAAGATGAAAGATTATCACAAGAACATAAAAAGAAAGCAGAAAGACATGAACGTAGAAACTATTTATCATAAAGTCATCATCAGGTTGGCACAAGAAAAGCCTTCTCGTCCTCTCGGCTGAAGTTAGTTGCCATCCCTATCATCACCACCATTGCAGCAACTGCCACTGCTGCACTCTTAAAAGCACACGGCAGGATGCCAACCCGGCGCCTTTTCCTCTCCTCTCCCAAGTCCTCCTCGCTCCCCTGTGAACTCAAATCTTCTGCCTTGCAAGCCATGGGAACAAAATATTCTGTCTCAGGCACGCTGTCATCATCTTCTACCACGTCGTTGAAGCATGAATGAGTGCATGAACACATGACTGACAGATCGCCAAGACGGTCTTCCGGCGTGATATCGAAATCAACCCAATTATGGAAGGCATCCTCGAGGGCCGCCATCCTAGTGGCAATGTGAAGAAGATGGTGAGAGGTTCCCTCAGCGTTAGACTCCATCTCGGCGGCAAGCAGTGTCTTGAGGAAACCAATCTTTGCCATGATCTCATCATAGGGTACGCTTTTGTCCACCTCCTCGGTCGAATGGAAGAATATTTCATTAAGAACGGACTCAAGTTCATGCAGCTTCTTCTGGAGCACTGAATAGTGTTGTTGTTCCATGGCCGGTCTCTTCTTCGTGCCTCGACTGTTGTTTGGTTTCTTCTTGGGTTGATATGATTCGATGGTATTGGATCGGTTACTGATTCTATAAGGCGGGTGGGTCGTGCATGTCTTGTAACTGTCCATTCTTGAGTCCGAAGAAGCGCGACGTTTTCATTGATTCAAACCTCGTGTGCGGTTTACTGCCTAGAGATGTGTCTATTCTTGCGCGTTTCATTGATTCAAACCTCTGGTCTTTTGTTGAGATGAGCAAGATAATTTCAGTTTCCGATTCTGCCGAGTATTCTGCATTTGATGGTGGAGAAGGCAAATAATAGCAGATTATTTCGTCTTACTTGCATCGTATTCGTCCCTTATGTTTGGTAGGGGAGAGGAAAAATAGCACACCTCCTGTTACTGCCTTGCAGAAATTAATGATAATTATTCGAGAAGCAAAAGACGCCACACGATTGCTTGCCCGCCTGTTTGTGTGGGGGTAAAGAGGGTAAATAACACCTTATTTCCTCATTCTTGACCTGTTTTAAAACAGGCATAATGATTGATTAATAAGCAAACTTTTCAAGGAGGAATCCAGCAAATAACTGACATTTATTATGACAATGAATAACAATTCGAAAGGCGTCTATGCCATTTAAAGAGGAAAAAAAACGAAGATACATGCTCATGTATGATATCACAAACATTCATCAACGATACATTAAAAACAAAAAAAAAAAACTTCCGAAGACGAAGGGCGGGGAGATCCATCCATATTATATCAGTCCAAATTTTGAGATGTACTATCCGATTGCTAGGCGGTAGCATATGACCATTTTTCAAAAAAAAATAAAAATCAACCTATGTGGCAATGCAATCTCATCCATATTTCCCCCTTTTTTTTAATGAAACTAACTGATCATCACGTTGCTAAGAAATTACACCAATCTTGTCCTACGGGTCCTACCTACATATAAACATCTTTTCCAAGTCTTGAATCCATAATTTTTATCTAGAGCAAAAAAACTCGAAGGGCGATATCATCACCTAAGCTCCAATCGTGGACCCTAGTTTTGCAAACAAAAGGGTATATAACAACTGAAATGACGTTCGGTGTATCCGACAACTAGTAGATACGGATAAAGAGCTTTCTTTAATTTTTTAAGGAAAAGGAAGGACCGAGGGCCAGTATTCCAGACATAATGGAACTATTGGATATATGATGTTTCTATTGTATATCTGATGTATCACAAAAAATTAAGATGTATTTATGAAGATAATACAAACGAGTTGTATGGTCACTTGTCTGTTACGTGTCTAATCTCCATGTACCTCATGTATGTATGCAAAGCACCACATACCTGATCTTAGTTACTATTTATTTCTATAGCATTTTTGTTTATCGACTAAATCAAATGTTTTTAAACATGTCAATATTGTTTTATAGGATAAGTGTCTATTGTTGCTTCCAAAAAAATTAGTATTTATTTCATTGCATTTGTGTTTATTATTTACCTTTTTAAAATTTTATATATTTTTATATATTTTATATTTTTTAAGTAGGTAACCAATGTTAATAGAGGCTTTCTAATTTTTAGATTAGTGCAAATTTAATATTGAGGAAGGTGATTGAATTTCTACTTGACTATATTTAGATTTGCCTATACATGAATATAGCCAAATCCAGCTATATATAGATAGAGTTGGACTTAGCTATATTTGCACATAGTGAAGTCCAAATCTGATCGCCTCCTCTATCATTTGATCTATTTTAAAAATTTATTAATTAACCATCATTTCTTGCTTTTAAAAAGAAATTGATGAAATAAATAGAAACATGTAAAAAAATAAAAATGAGATAAATATTAATCCCAACAAAAAAATACTAACATGTTTAAAATAAATAGTTAGTCCGAATCGATAAATAATAGAAATATGTAAAAAAATAAAAATGAGATAAATATTAATCCCAACAAAAAATACTAACATGTTTAAAATAAATAGTTAGTCTGAATCGATAAACACTTAATCTGAGTAGCAAATAAAAACAATGAGAAACAAATAGAAACTATTTTACATGAGATACATTATGAAAAATAAGGTGCATTTATGGAGACAGAATAGGTATAACATATAGTTAATGCCTACATGCCATGTGACTTGCTTCTACATGCCTCATGCCTTAGGGCACATAAAATATTATATTCCTAGTCAGATGACTTTTGTTTATTCTTATAGTATTTTATATTATAACTTAAACTATATGTTTATTAATTCATGCTAGATGCTTAATTTGAAGATGGTCTTTATTCTATTAGATAAGTATTATCATCGGCTAGCATTTGCTTGCATTTTGTTTCTATTTATTTTTTATATTTATATTTATTTCATTGATTTTTTTTAAAAATATAATAGTGGTTAATAGATAACTTTTTTGTTTTGAGATTTATGTGGATTTAATGGTGTGACTAGGTTTAAGCTTGATTGTATATAAATATTATCAAGTTTAACTCTCTCTTTCTCTCTCTATATATACATACAAACATGAAGCATGTATTCGACGCTTTATCATTGAATTGAATTTTTAATCATGGCATGATGATAGATGTTTATTATTATTTTAGTGATTAATTATATTGTTAAAAGCTTAACAATAATATTTTAGTATTTTTCAACCATTATCTATATTATTAAAAGCTTATAAATTATCCATCAAGCTGTTGTGTCTGAGTGAGAATCTTCAACATGGACAGCAATCTACCAACATTTTTTTAATTCATAATAAAAGTAAACCATTCAAACACCATAATAATAATAACAATCTTTTTTTTTTTTTTGGTACAACATAATAATAATAATAACAATCTTTTCAAATACAGCATGTTGAATCTAGTCGACCAAATCAATCTGAGCCAACTAGTTAAGCATTGTAAATTCAAGATCACTTGAGATGACAACAACAAACGGTAATTTATCCTAAGGTTGTGTTGGACCTAGCATGATACTATCAAGGCTCAGATTGTGCTAACTTGTATTGGGCTAGGTATAAGTTCAAGGGTTAAGATTAAAACTAGTCACATGTGTACACGGGCTTTGGAATTATTTAATCTCATTGGGTTAGTCCATGGAAGATTTTATTGAGTTTGGATCAAGCCCATTTGGCCAACTATTTAAACTCTAGTTTCTAAGGTTTGTAGATGGATGAATAAGAAACAGATTCTTTTCTAAGCACAAGCAATGTCACAAAGAGAGAAAACACAGTGAGCATGTTCGCCTTGAGGCAAGGGAGCAGACGTGTTACCGCTATGCCATTCTGATCGTTAGCAAAAAAAGGTGAAAGCCTAGGATATTTTTTCCTTGATGAAATCCCACTTTCAACTGTAACAGTAGGTATTAGAGCTTGGTTTAACAAGAAGGAATTTGAAAATCTTCAAAGGGCTGAAAAATTTTAGCAAGGCCTCATCAAGGTACTTCTCAATTTTTTTAAATTTTTTTATGCTATTTTTGATTGAAATCTAGCCATGGGTAGTAGTATAAAAATAGATTTTGAGAAGTTTGATGGGAAGAAAAGTTTTTCCATATGGAAAGTATTGGGAATTATATCCTAAAGCCAATTAACTAACATGTAGATGGCTGTGCAAGTTGTAAATGTATAATCAACTAACATGTAGATGATTATGCAAGTTGTAAATGTATATGAATTATAAAATAATAAAATATTTATTTGGCAGTTCATCACATCCTATCTTCCTGAAATAAATTCTTTTGTGATGGAGTCCTTAGAACCATAATCTATTCAATAAAGAGAGGGTTTATTGAGTGGTTCTTAAAATAGTCGCGATCAAATGATATATAGTTATAGGACAATTATGTATCAAGTAAAGGTCATTGTATGTCATATGGGTTGGCTGTCCTCTTTACCAAGGAGTGTGGCGACACTGGTATGACATGCAAGTGAGGTGTATGACATTTCACTGAACGTGACCAATCTGCGGAACGCTCTTCTGCCAAGAAGTGTTCGCGAAGGGATATGGATATAAGTGTCCCTCTGACCTGAGATCACCATGGTAACTTGCAAGCAACCTACTGTACTTTGGTGCCGATTACCTAGATTTTTAATCCAGTGACAGAAGGTTTCTTGGTGCAGTAAAGTACTTGTGGAGCCGTGAGTGGATCAAGATGGGATTGACCCTGCCAAATAGTTTGGAGTAAATATCTCACTATATTTCAATTTAGCAAAACCTTGGCCAGGGTAGTCCCTGTGAGGAGTCACACGACTTATGAAGATTGAGACACTTTATGGATGAACTGATTAAGGGTTGGTAGTTAAAACTTAAGTCATCCTGAGCATTGAGGGTCAAAGGGATGAATTATATGGTAACCATATGCCAGAGGTTCTTGATTGCTGCTCTGCAACCTTCGGCCTATCCGGACGTCGGGTGTCATTGCTAGATGGCGACTTCGATTAGTATTGAAAGTGTTCCAGTGCTACCGGCTTAGTGTTCGAACCTATGGGGTCACACGCCATAGATGATTCTACCTGACTAGATGATTAAGAAACTAAATATTAGTAAATTAATTGAAGGATTAAATTGGCAATACGATTGCTGGCTAGTTCAATTTGGTTGAGCTATGAACATCTTGGTCAAATCAAATAGGATTTGGTTTGGACTCAAATTTAGGTAAGCCTAATGTTAACATCCTTATCCGTTTAAATTCGAATTATGAATTTGAATTTCAAACTAATTTTAATTTCAAGTTTAAAGATTGAATTTTGAATTCAAAACTTTAAGTCTAAATTTAAAATGGATGTTAATGATCTCTCCCTAATTACCCCTCATTCCTTAACTTCTAACCTTTTTAGTTTTTAACTAAAAAGGAGATAACTCCTTTTTGGTTTTTAACTGAAAATGAAGATGAAGGGTCCTCTTTATCTTTCAAGAACGTTGGAATAAGAAACGATTGGGAGATGAAAGTTTTTAGGATGAAAGGTATTATGGCTATAAAACTTGGGGAAAAAATGTTTTCCAAGATATATACATCCTTTTGATAATTCCAAGAGCACCTTGGGGTAAAAGAGAAGAAATTTCATCGTCAAAGCCTAGGAGAGGAGCTAGCACTCCGAAGAGGCTGGTCAGGACCAGAGCCTCGGTGTGGATCACCTGTAGAGGCCATACACCTTTGTGTGGCTAGCTCCGGTGTGGATCACCTGTAGAGGCCATAAACCTTTGTGTGGCTAGCAGAAGTACTATCTACCACCGCTTTCTACTGCTACATGAGTGATTAAGCATCAAAAGGTAAAAGATTCAATATTTACTGGTGACTTGATAAGATCTAAGGCACTAGGCAACATATATACGTAGATATGATCTATGTTATTTTTTCTATAGATTTGATCCATGTATTAGATCTTTTATATATATATAATCATGTTGTAGGCTGATATTGGATTAGATCCAATATCTTATTGCTTGTTGTATGTTTATTTTACAAAATGTTAAAATATATTTCTATTTATTTATGTTGCCTACATAAGTTTTTCTAACAGAAAGTTCAGGTAGAAGGCCTTTTTGTGCAGCAAAGTTTAGATTTGGCTTTGGAGGAAAGGCCAGATGTGATGACAGACAAATAGTAGATGTCGATGGAGAAGAGAGTTTGTTCAGCGATCAAAGGATGTCTAGCAGATTCAGTCCTCTATTTAGTGCTGGAAGAGAAGACCTTGAAGGGACTCTGAATGAACTTGCACACCCTCTATATGGGGAAGAACATGTGTAACAAGTTGATATTGAAGAAGTGCCTCTACAGTCTTCGGATGGCAGAAGGTAGAGATGTACTGACCCACATCTAGGTGTTTGACTAGATGAGCAATGAATTGCTGAATGTCGGGATCAAAATGGAGGAGGAAGATAAGGAACTTTTATTATTGTGTTCACTGCTCACATCATATGACTCATTGGTCACAATGTTGCTTAATGGGAAGGAGATGTTGTTCTATGAAGATATTATCTTGGTGTTTCGGATGAATGAGCAGAGAAAGAAGATGACCAAGAAAACTATTCTCTAGGAGGGTCTATTAGTGGGGAAAAGGTCATGTAGAGGCAGAATCAAAAGCAGGCCTAGAGGATGATCAAAGTCCAGGAAAGGCAAGAGAGAGGCTAAGTGTCACAAGTGTGGTAAGGTAGGATAATTTAAGAGGGACTGTCCTAAGTGAAAAAATCAGAAGGAAGAAAATGGAGGTTCTGAATCAGTCAATACATTTGCAGACCAGGAGGTGGAAGATGATATCTTGGTGGTATCAGATGGTCACAGGCACAACACAAAGATGTGGACTTTGGATTCGGCTTGTTCTCATCATTACACTCCCAACCAATCGGGGTCAGTATTTACACAGAGGTTGATGAGGGGAGTGTGACTTTTGGAGATGATCATCCTTGCAAGGTGGCAGGGATTGGCATTATGAGGATAAGGTTGAGGATGCTTGATGGAATGGTGAGCACTCTTACCAGCGTGAAGCATGTTCCAGAGCTCAAGAAGAATCTGATGTCATTAGAATACCTAGAGTAGACTGGATATAGCTTCAGCAGTCATGCCAGAAGTTGAGTTTTGAACATTTTCAATGGAGCTATGGTGGTGATGAGAGGGAGAAGGCTGAAGAGCAACCTATACAGGATGAAGGGCTCTGTGATGATTGAAAGATCTGAGGCAGTAGCTGTAGAATAGGATCCTCGGGATGTGTACAGGATGTGGTATTACCGTCTTGGCTACATGGGAGATAGGAGGATGAAAGAACTAAGCAAGAGAGGGCTGCTTCCAGACCTGAGTGATGAAGTTATGAAGATATGTGAGCCATGTTAGTTGGGGAAGCAGAAGAGAGTGCAGTTATTGATCAGTACAGCTAGGAGTGTAGAACCCCTAAAATTGGTACACACAGATGTCTGGGGACCAGTCCCAATTTCTACAAGGAATAGAGCTATATACTTCTTGACCCTAATAGATGATTTCTCAAGGAAGTTATGGGTCTACTTCATGAAAAAAAATTAGAGGTCTTCACCAATTTAAAATCTGAAAGGCTAAGATGGAGAAGGAGCAGAAAAGGAGTGTGAAGTGTTTGAGATCAGATAATGGCAAAAAATATACCAGCAAGGAGTTCCAAAATTTTTATGAGGAGTGGGATATCAAGAGGCACTTCTCAGTGATGAAAACTCCTCAACAGAATGGGATAGCTGAGAGGATGAATAGAATACTATTAAAAAAGGCAAGATGCTTGAAGCTACAGGTAGGGCTTCCAAAGATATTTTGGGTTAACGCAGTAGATGCAACGAGCTACTTGATCAATCAGTCACTGCACACCAGGTTGGATGAGGGCATTCCAGAGAAGATATGGTCTGAAGGAAAGATAAGCCTGAACCATCTGAGGGTGTTTCGATGCACAACATATATGCATGTTGGTGTTGAAGAGCGGAGCAAGTTGGACGCTAGGTCAAAGAAGATGGTGTTTCTTGGCTACCTGTATGGAATCAAGGGGTATCGATTATGGGACCCTTTGAAGAAGAAGGTTGTTATTAGTAGAAATGTGATCTTTGATAAGAGCTCGATCCTTTAGAGGAGATGACATAGAAGCACAACAGGAGCCCCTGGAGGTACAACAAGGCAATACTAGTCAGATAACCTCCTATATAGTCGTGTCATTTGCTAGTAAACTAGGAGGATTTAAGATTCAGGTAAAGATGACTGACAGAGGGGACAAAAGTCAGGGAGATTAGAAGGATGCAACTGGACAGAGGACTGATACTGGGATCACACTGCACAGGCCCAAAAAGAATGTTCGACCACCAGTTTGATATAGTTTCAAAGATTCGATGTTATATGCCCTGGTGACAGCGAATAAAGACCCTTACACCTATGAGAAGTCTATGGAGAGCCAAGCTAGGGATAGGTGGATCTAGGCTATGGCAGAGAAGATACAATTTCTTTACAAGAATAGCACATTGCAGTTGGTCCAGTTGCCACAAGGAAGAAAACCCATTGATTGCAAATGGGATTATCAACAAAAGGAAGAAACTTTAGAGTAAGGGGGTATCAAGTACAAGGCAAGACTAGTGGCCAAATGATAATTTTAGAAGAAAAGCATTGGCTATAGTGAGGTATTTTTTTTCAGTTGTCAGACACACTTCGATCAGATTATTGCTTAGTATTGTAATGGCTCAGGACATGGAGCATCCACCAGGGTTTAGAGAACCAGGGTCAGATGCAAAGGTTTGTTTGCTGAAGAAATCTTTGCATGAGCTGAAGCAGTCACCAAGACAGTGTTACATGAGATTTGACACTTATATCAAGAGCATTGATCTTTCCAAGTGTGAGTCTGATTCTTGTGTATATTAAATCTCTAGATAATGGTTCTAAGATGCAGTACAAGATTTTGGCTTTTAATAATAATTTTTTTACAATGAATTTTTAAATTCATTGCTAAAAGTGGATATTTGCAACGAATACAAAAAGTCATGGTTGAAAATTCATAAATAATTAGGAAGGGCTTTCTGTAATGAATATTTTTTGTGGTGATTAAAAAAAATTGTTGTGAAACTTTTTTTAAAAAATTTTGGCACCACATAATATTCGTTTTTGCGAAAAAATTTTGGCACCAAAAACTTTCAACAACAAATTACTATTTCTGCTATGAATAAATTCATTGTTAAAACTTTGATTATTAGTATCAAATTTTAAGTCGTTGCAAAAGTTTCTTTAAAAAAAATAAAAAAAATATTCAGCATTGAATATCTAATATGAATAAAAGTTAATTAGAGAATTGTCCTAACTGCTTCTTCTTTTCATCTATGTCTTACGCGAGTGCGAGGAGAGAAGAAGGGTTAAACCCTATTTCTAAGCTGCCTGACAGGAGGACTTCATCGCCATCATCGTTGACCCTGGTATGCATCTCTTAACCAAACCCTAGTTAGAGAGAGAAGAGGGAAACTGAGCTGGGTTATTTCATTTTTCTTCTCCAATATAGTAACCCAAATACCTAACCATAGTTTTCGTTTAAAACAACCATAACCCTAGTTAATCACCGATCTTCTACGATCAACTCCTGATGGGGTGGGGCGGGGGGGGGGGGGGGGGGGGGGAGGAATAGGGAGCTGCTTCCCGACTAGGGCAAGAGGAAACAGGGAGCTCCCTCGAGCAGCATCAACTCCCGACGAGGGAGGAAGGGTGGGGGGGGGGGGGGGGGGGGGGAGCTGCTTCCCGACTAGGGCAAGAGGAAACAGGGAGCTCCCTCGAGCAGCATCAACTCCCGACGAGGGAGGAAGGGTGGGGAGGGGGGGGGGGGGGGGGGGGGGGAATAGGGAGCTGCTTCCCGACTAGGTCAAGAGGAAACAGGGAGCTCCCTCGAGCAGCATCAACTCCCGACGAGGGTGGAAGGGTGGGGGGGGGGGGGGCGGAATAGGGAGTCGATGGTCGCGGCTCCCTCGCGACCTTTGACTCCCGACCGGGGCGGGGGGGGAAACAGGGAGTCGACGGTCATGGCTCCCTCGCCACCATCGACTCTCGACCGGAACCGAGAGGGGGAGGGGAAACAGGGAGTCGACAATCGTGAGGAAAACAGGGGGTCGACGAGAAACAGCGGTCGCGGCTCCCTCACGATTGTTGACTCCCGACTGGAGGGGGGGGGGGGGTGGTGGAAACAGGGAGCCAACCCTGATTTGTTTAGGAGAGGGGGAAGAAACCTAAACTAGGTGCTTTAGATATGAGTAGAGTACTTATGTTTTGACCATGCATATGTGTAGGCGTCTTTGTTATTATGCATCAATATGGGGATACCATAACTAGAAGAAAATTCAATTGTTAGTAATGAACTATCACCTAGAAAATGATTTGAAAAGTTTCTGCCTATACAAGAAGAAGTTACATGATGCAAAATGTTGATGGTGTTGAGGTAGATTTTAATCAAGGAAAAACATCCCATGACATTGATCAGCCATGATTTTCTCATGGTAACTATCAGCACCATCCAAGATGTATCCAATTAATACACAAGTAAATATGCAAGTTATTTTAATACATTATTATGTATTATTTGATTGTGATAAGAAAATCAAGTGTATTATTTTAATATGAAATTGTGCCACCTATAGTTCACTATGTTCTGACATGATATGACATGTAAATATGAAACTAGTAATTGAATTGTTCAGTTGGATTGTTATCCTATAGAAATGGATCAGAGTTAGATTCATGAAACAAATTGTGTGTCACAACATTTCAATGATGGAGTTATCCAATTTCTAGGCGTAGCACATAACAACTTGAATTCAAATGGTGAAACATTATGTCCTTGCCGCAAATGTGTAAATATACTCATGCAAACCTTGCCTGCCATTCGAGCTCACATTTGTACTTATGGTTTTCTCTCAACTTATATCATTTGGAATAAACATGGCGAGCTTGGACATATAGCGGTGGAATATTCTGACTCATCCTCAGAATCTTAAGGCATCAAAGCAGCGATCCATGATGCAGTTGGGCCAAACTATGTCCATGTGGAGAATGCAACCAATGTTGCTTTTGAGGAGATGAACAATGGTTATTAGAGAAGGTATGATAAGATGTTCAAAGAACTAAATTGTGGGTTGTATGAAGGGTGCACACAATTCTCCTCTTTGGAATTTATAATTAAACCATGCATATAAAAGTCTTAAACAAGTATGCTTCTGGAACCATTAGCAGATGCATTTCCCATAAATAATTGGTTGCCGAGAAAGTTAGGGGAAGTGAAGCATTTGTTGGTCAATATAGGCTTGGGTTATTAAACTTATGATGTGTGCAAATATGATTGTTTTGTATTCATGGGTAAAGATGCTGGAAAAGAAGAATGTCCTATGTGTCATGAACCTCGTAAGAATGAGAAAACAAAGGTGCCTCACAAAAGACTATTTCACTTTCCAATTACTCCTAGATTGAAGAGGTTGTTTGCTTCACCAAAGACTGCAAAAGACACACTACAAGAAAGTATGATATTTGTGGCGAACCAATTACGGCGAAATATTTTTGTCATTATATGTTCATTTATAATGGCGAAATATAAATTAAATTCGCCGTAACAACTAGTTATAACGACGAAATACAATTTCACCGTAATAAAAAGACCTATTACGATGAAATTTATTTTTCGTCGTAATAGGTACCGTGATATATTAGGATTTCTTTTTTTTATTTTTATTTTTGGTTTGTTACGGTAAAATAAAGTTTCGCCGTAATAATGAGACTTATTACGATGAAATTTATTTTTCATTGTAATAGATATCGTGATATATTAGGATTTCTTTTTTTTATTTTTATTTTCGGTTTGTTACAGCGAATACTGTTTCGCCGTAATAAAGAGATTTATTACGATGAAATTTATTTTTTTATCGTAATAGGTACCATGATATATTAGGATTTTTTTATTTTTATTTCGGTTTGTTACACCGTAATAAAAGGATCTATTACGATGAAATTTATTTTTCTTCGTAATAGGTACCATGATATATTAGGATTTCTTTTTTTTATTTTTAATTTTGGTTTGTTATGGTGAAATACAGTTTCACCGTAATAAAGAGACCTATTATGATGACATTTATTTTTTATCGTAATAGATACCGTGATATATTAAGATTTATTTTTATTTTTATTTTTAATTTGTTATGGCTAAATACAGTTTCACCGTAATAAAGAGACAGATGAAATTTATTTTTCACTAATAGGTACCGTGATATATTAGGATTTTTTTATTTTATTTTTTATTTTTTACGATGTAATAAAATAATCTATTACGATAAAATTTATTTTTTATCATAATAAATACTGTGATATATTAGGATTTTTTTTAATTTTATTTTCGAAATAATAAACAAGCCCCCTTATTTCAACCCTAGCTCCCAATCCCCTCTTCATTTCCGCCGCTCGTTCCTTCTCCCAGGCTCCAGCTATCCACCTCCTCGCCTCGTCGACCCGAATCCATCGCCGGTGATCTTTTTTCCTTGGGAGGGAAGCTGAACATTCGAGCCTTCAAATTCCGCCTCCGCGGGGCGAGCGAATAGAAAGAGGTCAAGAGTCAAAGGTTTCCGCCTGTGATCGCTTCTCCGGCCTCGGAGGTTGCTTTGCTTTGGCTCCTCCAGCGAAGCTAGGGTTTCTCTTCTCCTTCCCGGTGAGCATCTCTGATTCCTGCCCTCTGAAATCTCTGCTGCAAATTTCTCCTGGATTTTTTCCCCAATTTTACAAAAGAAGAAACACCTCCGTTTTGAGGCCTGATCTTTGATTTGCGTACGTTTCCTTTGGGGTTCCGATCCTATAGATAGGAAGATTAGGTGGTGGAATCTCTCGAACACAAGGTGGTAATGGCGATGACCCTGAAACATAGAGATAGCGTTTTGCTTCATAGCAAATAATAAAAAAATCGTTTGCCGTGTCTTTTTGATTACTTTAGATGATGAGAAGATGAGAACTTTATTCGTTTTCACCTCAATAGCAACAACAAAATAAAAAAAACATCCTTTTCTTATAGATAAAGACATTAATTTCTGGATCATATATGTAGCATTTTTTTGACGCACATATTAACGTCCGTGGCTGATACCCGGCTTTTCTGATCTTATCCGCTGGTTGGCAATCGTCGCTATCATGTATTCTAATTTACCTTTTCTTTCATTTTTTATTTTTATTTTTACTTGAGTACGTATAAATGGATTACTAGGCAAACACGTGAAGCTCATTAAAATGTTATCTTATTTCACCCTCACAAGAACGCAACTCTAGTGTAAGACTTCTTAAATCATTGATATATATTTCGTTTTTCAAGTTGGTTTTATTTTTATTTTTTGGTTTTTCTTTCTACCTCTCCTGATCACAAAGGCTTCTCGTTAAATAATTATGTGATTTGTTTTATTTATAAATGTTTGTCTTCATTATTGACCTCTGATTTCTTTAGAATAAGATTAATAATTTGAAAACATATAAGCAGTTTGATTGATTAAAGTTGTGTTGAAGGGAAGCATGCATCCATTATGCAGTACAAATTAGGTGGCAGAAAATGTTGTTTTTAGTGAAGTTGTATACGCCTCGTGGTAGTTGGCTTACTTTTAAGCACCTGACACTATGCCACCAGCTAATGCTCAGGTCATGTGATGCATTTTAAGACTTGGCATTGCAGTTTGGCAGAAACAGGTTTACCAGGCTGTAGAATTCACAATCTGTACAACTACTAGTATGAGAAATAAGCACAATAATTTGTAAACTTGGCAGCCAATGCTGATGAATTTCATATCTTATACAAAATATTGGCTATTGCTAACCATCATTCAAATGCATTCTAATCTGTCAAGGAAACTTTTTCTACCATAAACTTATTTCACTGTTTTCTTTCTTATTACAGTCAAGGTTTATAAAAGCATAATCTAATGATTTGCTATTGCTATATATATGATATATCTCTGTATCTACTGCAAAAGTTATCAGGAGATTGTTAGTAATGGTTATTTTACTTCACCAGGCAAAAATTCTCATTTTGAGAATGCTAATGTGGAACAAATGCACAAATAGTGAGTCAGAATCCCACAGCATTCTAGAATCTCAGATGATTGAGATCTTATTGGACTTAAACTGGGAAAGGCATTTTGAAGATCAAAATAGAGATAATGGAGGAAGGGTAGGAGGGAGAGAATCTGCTGACTCATATAGAAAATTTTCCCTCAGCTAGCAAAATCAGAAAATGCTTTGTCAGTGATCCATTTGCACAAGAACTATATAAGTGTTAAATAAGACGAATCCTATTAAATATATACCAAAAAGTTAATTGCATCTAATCTTATTAAATAAAGATATGTTGCCGCCAGGATCTGTCCTCCGACTCGGGCGCGATCGGTCTTCTGATCGGGCTTCCTTCTGGGTGGATCTGCAAAGAAGTCTAGGGATGGCAACGGCCCGGGGATGATCCGGGCGGTCTATATCGTTCCCCGTTCCCGTTAGAAAAAATATCCCCATTCCCCATCCCGTTAAGCCGTTATAGTTAACGGGCGGGGACGGGGATACCCGGCCGGGCAAACGGGTACCCAATGGGTACCCTTCTACCCGATTACATAAAAATAAAATTTAAAAAATTAAATTAGTTAGGATAAGATAGAGTATAATCGAGAATAACCAAACGATGATATTGATACGTATAAGAGATTCTTTGACTTTTGAAATGGTTTGATTTAGGCCTATTAATAAATGCATATTAGCTTTAACAAAATAACAAATTAGATAGAAAATGATCTATCATATTCTAATTGCATTTCAAGAAGAATAATCTATAAAAAAAATTATAACTTGGTAACAAACAATAAGCAACAACATTAAAAATATTAAACTATAACAATAAACACGCACTCTATATTAGCTTTAACATAATAACAAATCAGATAGAAAATGATCTATCAAATTGTAATTGCATTTCAAGGAGAATAATCTGTAAAAAAAAAATTACAACTTGGTAGCAAACAATAAGCAACATTAAAAATATTAAACTATAACAACAAACACACACTCTAAATAATAAAAATTTCATTCCATGATACTTGCTGAAGAAATGCATGATTCCTACAAAAAAAGAAAAAAGATTTGTTAGTAATGTAACAAATACTAGTACTACAGACAACAAGGATAAAAATATATTAATAAATAACAAAGACCTCAATATCGCTAATATCACCATCATCCCAATAATACAAGTAAACATCATCCGACTTTTTCGATATATCTAATAATTTATCAACACAAGATAACAAAGTAAGAAAATATTATCATATACTTAAAAAATAATATATGCAAGATAGATGCTTACCTTCAAATTGAGTCCACAACCAACTTTGAGCACACATTAAAGTCTCTAATGTTGCAGGCAAAAGTCTACTACGATGAGGATTTACCACTCTACCATTGTAGAGAAAGCAGATTCAGGTCATAGGAATAGCAAAGATATCCCTAGCAACTTTTTGCAACATGGGAAATTTCACTCCGTTAGTTTTCCACCAATTCAACACATCACTATTAGGTGTTATAGACTCTTCCAAGTAGAAGTCCAACTCTGTCTTGACTTTCTCCGCAGTAATATCTTGAGAAGCCAAAAATGCCTCATATCTACTTCACGATTAGGTAGAAGAAACATTGAAGACCCACTGCTCGTGCTAGAACTCTTTTCCTTATGTTTGCCTTTGTCTCTTGCCTCATACTCTTTAACTAAATTGGCCATAGTTGTCTGAACTTTTTCAATTTCTAATTTGGCACGCTCTTCCCCATAAACTAAAGGAAAATAGCATTCAAATGACTTCATCTTGTACCTTGGATCCAATACATTTGCTATGCTCAATATGCCTTGAATGTCATCCCAATACTTGTTAAACTTCTCTATCATTGCCAATGACATATCCTTTATTTCTTGTCTTGTAGATGTCATCCACTCATAAAGTGACAACTTAATCTCAATGATCTCCATAAAAAAAGATTAGCAGTAGGATATTTCAGACCAGAAAACAAAACAGTAACATTATAGAAATTCTCTAATCTTTTGTACAATTCACTAGCAACCTCCCAATCCTCCTCTGAAGGTAAATAAGTATACTGAGAATCACGTTGCTTCAAGCGAGAGAAAACATCTCGATATTCTAAAGCAGTATTAAGCATCAAATATGTAGAATTCCATCTAGTTTTGCAATCTAAAACTAGTTTCTTAGTACATGCTATATTCAGTTGCCTAGCGGTTTCCTCAAATTTTTCTATTCTCTTAGGGGAACTCATCCAAAACACGACACTATCACGCATATTTTCAATTCCACTCTCAAACTTGCTAAGCCCCTCTTTCACAATCAGATTTAAAATATGTGCAGCACACCTCATATGAAAAAGCTATCCTCCCAAAATAAGTGCACCTCGATCAATCTTACTTTTCATCTTTGAAATCATGCTATCATTCGTACTACAATTATCAACAGTCAAGGTAGACAACTTACGATCAATATTCCAATCCAACAATGTCTCCATAAGTTTGTCACACAGAACGTCAGAGGTATTTGGAGCATGCATGTAAACAAACATATCAAATTCAAATAATTACAATATTAACATAACAGATATAAGATTAAACTAATAAGTTATTAAAAAAAATTAGTACCTCAATATGCAATTTCTTAACACCCAATCATTATCAATGTAATGCACCACCATGTAATGCCTTTTTGATTCGAAGAAGTCCACATATAAGTAGTGATAGAAACTCTACTTTTAATTTGGTCAAGAAGACTCATGACTTTAGTTTTCTCAAGGCGATATATCTTCAAAATATCTTTCTTTACTGTATTTCTTGTCACCATCTTAAACAATGGTTGCAGATTATGGCAAAAAATTCTAAATCCTGTATGGTCAACCATTGAGAGTGGATACTCATGCAAAATTATCATAATTGCAAGGTCTTTTCTTGAAACCTCTGGATTGAAAGTATGTAAAGCAAGATTAGGGCTATCTTCCATCAACTTACTTGAACTAGCTGACGTTAATATTTGTTTTATATCTTTTGTGGTTCGATAGAGGCATCTCTTCCAATGTTCACGCAAATGGGACGTGCCATCATTGGGTCCTTCCCTCAATTTCTTTTGACAGTAGTTACAAATTGCTTTCAAACTCCCATCGATCATTTTGCGTTCAAAATGGTTCCAAACTTCAGATCGTAAAGACCTTGCTGGTGGAGTGTTTTGCATTCTTGCTGGAGGAGTATTTTGCATTTCAGGAGTTGAAGAATCTCTAATTGAGTCATCTAATGTGTTAGATGTATCAATATCATCATTTGGTTGTTCTCAATTGGTCTCCATCTTATCCTAAAAATTAATAAATTGTCATTAAGTACATAAGCTTCCAAACTGTTAACAAAAACAAAGAATATCAACCAAGAAATTCTACAAAAACAAACTTTTCTAGTTGGCATAATTAAGAACATTTAACAATAAGTGAAGAAAATAGAATCGTCTATTAACAATTTTATTTTACATTATCAGGGCACTCTTTCCTTGCAAATTTGTTAATTTATGTTTTAAACGGGTAAAACTATTATGAATATTTTTGGTTAATTTTATGTTTTAAATAATCTTACTTTATGCAGAAAACCTAAAAAAAATAGATACATTGTCAGGAAAATAAGAAAGAATAAAAAAAGAAAGTGAATAGCATAGTCCAAATGGCTAATAAAACCTAAGCTTATTGTCTAGTGCTCTATTCGCAAAAAGACTTATCAATATACTTATGAAGCCATGCTATATTGACATGATTTTATGAACATGGGGCGTACATAGCATGAGGCACATGGCATTTGATTCATATGAAACCCCCTTTTTGAGTGGAAATGAGAGTGGTTTCATCCTCTTACCATGAAAGGCAAGTGCTCGCTGGTACTTCTAAATTTGGTTTTGTTTTTAGCCATTATAATTACCATCATCACACAACAAATTATTCATAACATCCTCTTATTATGAAACCCTTTTTAGCTAGAGTCAAGCAACTTAGGCCAATATTATGAAACCCTTTTTAGCTAGAGTCAGGCGACTCAGGCCTATTGGCCTGGCCTCTTCGTGTCATGTATGTCATGCCTTCGGCCAGCTCCATGAAAAACTCATCAGCTATTAAATGTTATATTTTTTATGAAAACAACTAAGAATGAGGAAAATCAAAAAATAAAGATTTTCAACGCAACAATCGTAAAAAAAGAATACATTCAAATTTTAAAACAGAGATATCTTTCTTTTAAAAATAAAGGATAGAGATGAGCATACCAAAGAAAGATAAAGATGTTGGAAAACAGATATATCTTTCTTTTAAAAATAAAGGATAGAGATGAGCATACCAAAGAAAGATAAAGATATTGGAGGGCGTCGATGGGGCAGCGATTGGCGAAGTAGATGATGGAGCTATCTGGTTTGATGTTCAGATTCTTCAAAATTTTAGATCAGAAAGAAGAGCAGGAGACTGTTTGCATCACTTGCGTGAAAAAAAGGAAGAGCAAGAGATGGGGATGGAAATCGGTAAACGGGGATGGGGCGTTTAATATAATATATATATATTTTAATATAATATAAGATATTTAAAATTTAAATATATTATACTAAGGCTAATGGGGACGGGGATGGGTAAATGGGGATGGGGCATTGAATACCATCCCCGAGCCGTTTACCCATTTAGCTGTTAACAAAAAATTCCCGTTACCCATTAACCCGTTTAAACCGGGGATTTCCCGATCCGTTAAAAACGGTACCGGCCGGATAAATGGCTAAACGAGGAAAATTGCCATCCCTAAAGAAGTCCTCACACGAGAGGCATTGGGGATGGCCCTCCGCGGAAGACCCTCCGATGCTCAAGTCAATGGGGATCGACGATCAACAGAAATGAGGAGAAGGATTTCTCCGGGGAGTCCCTCCAGGGGCGGCCAATCGGGAGCTCCCGCGGAGCGCTGATGGCGGAAAAGGAAAGGGGGCAGTGAAAGAGAGAGTGAGAGTGATGCTAGGACTGAGCCAGGAGCTATGTACGGGAGCTTGTGCGTGTACCTGAGAGAATCTGGGAGTGTCTTATTTATAGGCAATCACCTGAATCTTGAGCGCCTTTTGAAAGGTTCGAAGGTTGTTGGGATACGGAGATGATTCGAATCAAGCCGTTGTGAGGCCGGTGGGATCCGTATCTTGTCCGTTGAAGGATCGACGGCTGGGAGAGCTCTCTGATGGCCTAAGATCCAATGACGGTGTAGGTCCTAGGCCATTCTTGCAGATCCTAGGTCACTCCTCGATACGATTCTTTGTTTGGGATTCTGTTACATTAGACTTGGGCTCTCCTGCGCCAGGTTCGCGGAGGTGCATGTCGAGCTATGGATTGCTCGGGGGTTACTCGGGGAGGCCGAGCTATGGGTTGCTCGGGGGAACCGAGCTATGGATGGCCCAGGGAAGCCGAGCTACGGGTTGCTCGGGGGAAGCCGAGCTACGGATTGCCCGGGGAAGCCGAGCTATGGGTTGCCCGAGGAAGCCGAGCTATGGATGACCCGGGGAAACCGAGCTATGGGTTGCTCGATCCGTCGGACCATTCCAGTTAGCTCGTTCTTTATGGGCGTAGTATAGCAGGTAGGGGCCAGGGCTGACCTTAGCCCCTTTGCACGGTTATCAACGTAATGACAATTTTACCCCTCAACACATGCCCCCCACTCCCTAGTTCGAAGCGTAGGTTCGGGCATAGGGAGTATAGACCTAGGTGGTGTGATCCGAACGGGGGGATGCGGATTTGACAGCCCACGCAATGATGCCCTAATTAATGCTGCGTGGCCGTCCTGCCTTCTCGAGGTGGATCCATCGTTTCTTAGGAGCACATGCAACGATTGGGAAAGCGCCACGTAGGAAATCTCGATCTTCACGGCGCCTGCAGCGGTGGTTCCGGACGTCTTGGTTGAGACGCCTCATCTTCTCCCTGATGCGGTTTCTTTTGGGAAAAACGGGGTCGTAGCGGCGCCATCCTATTCGTAGCGCTCTTTCGCTTTCCCTTAGAGAACTTTATCTCCCGTTTTCTTAGCGACCTTGCTCAGCGTCTCTTTCGATTGACAACATGGTGAGTCCAAGCGATCAGGCTTCGGAGGTGACCCTGGTGGATCTGGAACGGATACGCCGCCTATACAAGATTCCTCAGGATGTTATCTTGTTGCTCATGACGGCTGATGACAGGGTGACATCCGGATTAGGGGACGGAGCGTTCTGTTATGAGGAAAGTTTGAGGGCAGGCCTCAGGTTTCCTCTTCACCCGCAGGTGCGGGAGGTGATGAGGTTCTACAATATATGCTTCACCATGGTGGCTCCAAACAGCTGGCGCAACCTCATCGGATTCATCTCGTTGTGCAGCCGTATCGGGGTAACCACGACCCTTCCGATGTTCAGGGTGTGCTACAATCTGTTCTCCGAGAGGGGTGGCCTTACATCGGTCCCCGGAGGTCTTTCAAGATGATTTCGGATAACCCATCGTCGATAAAGGAATGAAAATCGCGATTCTTCATAGTCGAAGGGAACATTGGCTCGGATTTTCCTCGGGTGTGGGGATGATATGTAAAGGATCCAGAAGCGCATCCGGAGTTATCCGAGCAGGAGAAAAGGGATTTGATTGTGTTACGCGGCAGTCGAGTGCTTTCAGCCAGCGCCCTTCTTTCAGAGGATGCCCTCTTTGTGGCCGGATTGAGTCTTGTTGATCCTTGCGGTGAGTATCACTTTGTAGCTAATAGCTTAATGTGATTTCAACTTCGATTTTTGTGCGAGCTAACGGGCGAGTCATATTGCTCCTACAGCCGAAAGGTCGGTGTTCGTAGATCAGGTGAGGGAGGAGCTGGGCAAGCGTCGCAGGAGATCCAGCTCCAGTAGCAAGTATAGGACCGAGAAGAGGTCTCGCCCTTCCGGCTCCTGCCCTAGGGGGATCAGGAGAGATGGTGATGATCGGCGCTCCTCGTCGCCGCGGGCTGGAAGTGTCGAAGTTCCGGCGGCGCATGGTCTTTTGGTGCCGGAGGAAGGTCTGTCAGGGGGGAAGATCAAGATATGCAGGGGTTTCGGAGGAGGCTGCTGAAATTTCCTCCCCACCTGTTGCCGTTTTGTCCGATGATGGCGAGGGAACGATGTCGGTTCACTTGGAGACCCCCGTGGTCGGGGCAGCTCGGTCTCCCTCATTGGAGGCCGGTGGCTCAGAGAAGTTGCAGGCGGAGGCGGGAGCGGCCTCCGCTTCGATCGAGGTGGGAGAAGCGGCTACAGCTGCTGAGGTTCAGCCTGAGATGCTGGTGGGAGAGCCAGCTGGGGATGAAGGGGTAGCCGAACCTGCCGAACCAGCGCCCGAAACTCACGGGGCATCTTCCGGTGAAGGGGCTTCCGTCGAGGCACAGGAGGCCCTGAGGGACATCGAAGTTTAAGAGGAGTCTGTCGGGGGCAGATAAATGTCCGAGGAAGCAGAGGAGGAAGAAGGAGGAGGGGAGCCATCGAGCGAAGGGGATATTCGGGCCGGAGCTTCCCTTGTCGGAGCCGAAATGCTCGAGGCCTCTCAAATGAGGGCTCTGGTGGAGGAGGTTGGCCGAACGAGGGCCTCAGGGCCGCGGTTCCCAAGTTGGCTCCCTGAGCGTAAATTTCCACTCACGCGATCCGGAGGTGAGTGCCATGTTCTCCGCTTTGATGCGGTCTGCATTCCAAGGGGGAGAGAGTTCCTCGGCAGGAGGGAATGATCCGGAGGATCTTGTTGAGGTGGCCTTTAGGCACACTGGAGTGCCGAACAAGGCTTTCATTCTTTCCGAGATTGATGACCTTGCCCTCATGAGGATTGCTTCGGATTATGCGTCTCGGGTAAGTCGTCACACCGAAGTAGGGTTTTTAGTCTGTTAGTTCGACTGCGTTCCTCATGTGTGCACTCCTTTTCGCAGAACGCCCTAATCATGAGGGCGCTGAAATGGTGTTTGTATCTGGTCGTTGGAGCTTGGGCTTGGGCCCGTAAAGAGGTCGATCGCCTTAAGGAGAGGGTGGATTCAATAGCTAATCTTTCTCGAGCCTTGGCGGTCTTCCAGAGGGAGCTCGAGGAGGCTCGCAGGGTTCTTATTGTTGAAAGAGAAAGAGCCTCTCAACTCGCAACGCAGGTCAATGAGCTTCAAGGCTTCTGTGAGCAATCCGAGAAGGCCAGTCTGGAGCTATCTCAGATCAAAGCGGAGCACGAGGGTAAGGTCAATTCCATGCAGCGGTTTTTCGATAAGAGATGGGACCAGTTGAAAGCCAGCCACGCCGAAGATATGGGCAACTGGAGCAAGAGGCTCGAGGAGGAGGAGCACAAGTGTCGGCGGTAGCAGGACCAATTTAGCCGTCTAAACAGAGAGCTTGCCGAAACGAAGGATCGGTTAAAGTGGTCAGACGAACGAGCTGCTCGGCTCTCTGATGAGCTTGACTACGCTCGTCAAGAGATTGGAGACAGTCAGTCCTGGGTGGATGAACTCAAAGAGAGCCTTTGCCAAAATCAATCGGCTAAATCGAGGGCTCTCAATAGGGTTTAAGTGCTGGGCGATGAACTAGCTCGGCGGGACAGCAGGTAGGGCGTTATCTATTTTATCCGTTTTGGTTTTTCAACTTCTGCCTTACTTGGCTTTTCGTCTGTAGGTGAACAAGATGAGCCAGGAGTTTCAGGAACGATTGAAGGCTTTCGGAGAGGAGGCGGTCTCGAGGCACCGAAGGATCTCCGAATTGGAGAAACAATTGGCCGAGGCGAACGCGCGGGCCTTTTTAGCGGTGGAGTATAAGAACTCTACCCAATTTGTCGAGGAACGCAGGGCGGCCTGCGCCGATGCATTCCGGTTCGGCGAAGAGGAGGCGCGGGCTAAGATTACTCAAGCTTATCCTGACCTGGACTTGTCTTGTTTGGAAGTCGAATATTACAAGACACGCACCCGGGGGCCGAGGAAGACGAATATGAGGGGATTTCTGACGTCGATCTCGAAGCTGTTCTGGGCGTCGACGTTGCTGCCGAGGTATCTCGGTGGGACACTGTCAAAAAGGGGGAGCCAAGTGACGCACCCGCTGATGCTGCCGCTGGGGATACCGGGTCTGATCCCAAGTCTTGACCTCTTGGGGCCCATGTGTATTTTCTGTTTCTTTTCTTTTGTAGTTTGACCGGAAATCAGTAAACGGGTCAGTTGTTTTTATATGTTTGCCTTTCTCGGATGATTTCTCGTCTTAAATTTTTATCCCAACCGCGAGCAACCTATGGCTTACTTGTGCCGCTTGGTTGGTTTTCTGGCTCAAATTTGAGGGAACATCTTGGTCGAGGCCAGGGCACAGGGATAGCCCCGACGAAGGAGCTGAGCGACAACATGGCTTGGTACAAAAGGAGGTTGAGAGACAATTCACTTCGGCTTAAGCCGAATGACGCAATGGTTCGGCTAAGGCCGGAGGATGAAACAACTCAGCTAGTGCCAAGGGATGCGATAGCTTGACTAGGGCCGAGGGATGCGATAGCTTGACTAGGGTCGAAAAATGAAATAGCTCGGCCATGGCCGAGGGATGAAATAGCTCGGCTAGGGCCGAGAAAGGAAATAGCTCGGCTAGGGCCGAGGGATGAAATAGCTCGACTAGGGCCGAGAAAGGAAATAGCTCAACTGGGGCCGAAAAATGCGGTAGGTCGATTGGACGGGACCAGGAATCACAGAAGCATCCTGGCTAGGACCGGGGTATCCGTCTTATCGGTGGTGAAGTCGTGGTTGTGCCTTCGACGAAAAGAGGGGAGTTTGTTCCTGAGCTGGGGGGTTTGTTGAATCCTCGTTGTCATTCCTTTATTCTTTCGGTAAAGAGAGGGTTTGGCCCTCGCGCCTCTTTATTACCCTCGTTAGTGCTTTGTCTTTTCCAAGGTAGGTCGATTTTCGTTTCACCGAAGTAGATAGTACGCTCTACAGCCAGCAAAAGGTCCCTGGCACTTTTCGAGGGACCTTTGCTGTGTCGATCTTTTCCAATGCAGGTTGCTTTGGTGTGTGGTGTAAGCGCTTATTTGCCATTGGAGGACGTCATTTTCGCGGGACAATCTCCCAGGTCTGCCAGTACCTGTGAGATCGGCAGACGGTTTTCTGCATTTAAAGCTCGTGATCAGAGAAAATCTTTTGGCATGCGTCATGGTTCGGGCGACGCTCTTGGCGCGCAACGAGGGCCGCTGTTTTCATCTCGGGAGGCCACATGGTGGCGTGGACCAGGCGTTTTGAATCTTGGGACTTTCTGTTCTGATAGCTGCTCCCGGTTCGTCTTCGCCTATAAAAAGGGGAAAGAGGGCCGTGTTGGGCCATCTCAGAGTTTTCTTCTCTGTGAATCGCGAAGGTTTACATGATGCATGTCTCTCTGGGGTTTAGAGCGGGAGGACCGAGCTTTCCTTCTGCAAGTTGTCGCCCTCCGGACAGCTAGGGTGATGAAGGAGCCGCCGGAGAGTGGCTCATCCTTAAGAGAGGAGTTCCGGAGATCGTATGGAGAGCACACAGGAGGTTCGCAGAGATCGCATGGAGAGCGCACATATACGCTTCCTGTGTGTCCTTTGCAATTCGCCTTGGGGAACGCAAGGCAGGAAGTTATGCGTGCTCCCCATGACTTACATGAACTTCGCCTCCTCCCCTAATCCGGATTCCTGGGCTCGTCCGCCCGGGGAATCTTTTGCCACGTGAGGAGGGGGTGATGGTGTGTTGTCTGCTAGTACATTGCCTTTTGACTTGGGCAGTGGCTAGCGGTACACACTCGATTTGGGGGAGTATCCCGTTATCAAGGTCCGCGAGCTTTCTTCCTACTCGTCAGAGGGCTCTGCGGATGGGTGGCTTGGGACAAAGCTCGTCCACCCTTTCTAATTTCTCTAATATCTCGGGCCGGGTGCCGAGATATCATTATTAATGGAAGCTGGTCGCAACAGTCGGGCCGAGTCATTTGCTCATTATCAGCGCGAGCTGACTGGTTCGTGGCTTGTCCGGTTTGTTGGGTCGGATGCCGAAGTATCATTGTTACCCGAAGCAGTCTTGGAGCAGTTCGGCCGAGCTGTGCTCGTCTTCATTTCCCTTGCTTCAACGCACTTGTAATGCCTTTGGGTGGTTGTAATTCATTTCGCTGGTAATAAAATAAAGAAAGTTTTTCTTTCTCCTAGCTTCTGTTTCTTTTTGTGTCAAGAGTTATCGCTCCCGTGTCGTAGCACATTTAGCCGCTTTGTTTTTTGCCAAAATCGCTACTCGGTTCTTAGTAGGGGAGGCCGTTTGTTCCTGTTCGAAGGGAGACCTGGGCGGTCGTGCGGACTCACGCGGTAGACATGATTTTGTTTGTAAAACGAAACATGTGTTTCTTCGAAAAGAGAGCTCGTATGTCTCTTTCGAGTAGAGGGAGGTCCTTCACCTCTACCGAAGTACCGCGAGGCGCTAACCTCGTCTTGGGGCGTTTAAGAAGCTGCTTGGCTCGTCCGAGCTTTCAGATATGATCTTACTTGGCCGAGGATCTCGCGCTACCCGACCCAGTCGGGGCTTATAAGCTGCTCGAATTCGGATGGAACTTTGGAGATTGCTTGGTCTGGTCGGGATTTGTGATAACGAGACATGCGTCTTGGCTTTATGCTGGGGCTTTGATAGTGGGAAGAACTCCTCGGCTTTTGTCGGGATTCTCAATAATAGAACACATTCCTCGACTTTGGCCGAAGTTCGGAGATTCATTGCTCGACCCTGCCGAGGTTCGGAGATTCATTGCTCGAAGGAATAACTCGTTGTCGCCGAGACTCCGGATGTTTGGTTCCTGTGAGATTTGGTGCGGACCGCCAAAGCAAACGGGCGGTGCATGGGGACGCCCGATATTTATGATCTGGTGATTACCGAGGGAAGCGAGTCAGCATCAGCTGCTGATGCACCTTTTCGCTTCTTTGTACTTCTCTAAGGGCGGCTGATTTGAGAAAATCCGGTGGGGTTTCGAGAACATTTACTTCGTGAGGGCCCGATAGATTGG
Organism: Calamus simplicifolius; assembly: GCA_900491605.1. Lineage (NCBI taxonomy): Eukaryota > Viridiplantae > Streptophyta > Magnoliopsida > Arecales > Arecaceae > Calamus > Calamus simplicifolius. Next base: position 910,908 of record UESW01004231.1, on the reverse strand, counting down.
AAGAACCCAGTTTCTTAAAGGAGGGGGGTTCCCGAGTAGTTCGTGACGCTTACTGATTTTCCTCGGGAGGGGGCGCGACTCTTCGCTTCCCGTGGGCGCCAGCCAAGGTGGCGACACGCGGTAGATTCTCATGGGTCGAGATTAATGACCCGACTGCTCGAGATACTCGCCAGGGCGTATAAATACGGACGAGAGGGATGCCAGTGTTCGTCATCCTCTCGACTAGCTTCTTGACAGCTCCTGAGATCGGGTATGGCTTCTCAGGGCGAAGGGCAATCGACCGAAGAGTCGGGCGTTGTTAGTAATGGCCGCGGGGGCTCCAGGGGAGCCGTTCCTCCGTGACTGTCGACGGCATGGCCTTGGCTTCAGCTCTAGTAGCCCATGAGCAGCTCGAGAAGTCAGTCGAGGAGTTTCTTGCCGTTTCAGCGAGGGAGGCCGAGGCTCTTCGCCGGGTCATCGACCGGCAGGAGGGGGTGATAGCATCCCTCCATCAGCAAGTCGCCGAGCTGACTCGGCGTGGGGAGGATGTGGCAGCTCCTGGGAGACAGTAGGCCTCTGTGAAGGCCATTTTTACTTTTTTTTTCTTTTTGTATTTTTCTCTATAATGAATAAAGAGTGAAGTTCTTTTTTGGCAATCTTTTGTTCCTTGCTGAGATCGTTGCTTGGTTCGTAAAAAAGGAAAAACCGTTTGCCCCTGTTCGAGCCAAGGGAGACCTGGGCGGTCCCATGGGCTTATGCGGTAAATCATGGTCTCGTTTGGAGAACGAGACATGTGCTTAGGTGGTAAGGCGCAGGGACATTGCTCGGTTAGCCCGAGGATTTAGTAGTAGGAGAGGTTCCCCGACTTTGTCTGGGGTTCTTAGGCGGCCGTGTAGGGCCTGTCGAGGCCTTTAGGGATTTGCTAAAGGCACGAAATTTGTACCCGCTGATGATATTGCATGACGTGTATTCTTCGAACCGGCCGAAGCTCTGGGGACTTTTCGGAAGTCCTTCAGTTTCGGTCGAGGTTCGCGTGCTTTGATTTTTGCCAGAACTCATGCACTCCGGTTTTAGCCGGGGCTTTATGCACTCCGGTTTTGGCCGGGACTGTAGAATCCATCGCTCGACCCAGCCGAGGTTCGGAGATTTGTTGCTCGGCCCAGCCGAGGTTCGGAGATTAGTTGCTCGGCCCAGCCGAGGTTCGGAGATTTGTTGCTCGGCCCAACCGAGGTTCGGAGATTATTTGCTCGGCCCAGTCGAGGTTCGGAGATTAGTTGCTCGGCCCAGCCGAGGTTCGAAGATTATTTGCTCGGCCCAGCGGAGGTTCGGAGATTAGTTGCTCGGCCCAGCCGAGTTTCGGAGATTAGTTGCTCGGCCCAGCCGAGGTTCGGAGATTGTTTGCTCGGCCCAGCCGAGGTTCGAAGATTTGTTGCTCGGCCCAGCCGAGGTTCGGAGATTTGTTGCTCGGCCCAGCCGAGGCTCGAAGATTTCCTACTTAAACAGATAACTCGGTCATGCCGAGGATTGGTAAGCAGCATCTGTTTTTCTTCACGATTTTTGGTGATATAATTTGTGGTGATTTATGCCATGAATTATGAAACAATATGCTAACAAAAATTTAAGAAGGCGAGCCTATAGAGGGCGTACCCTACTGATGATACTTGCGGAGATTGTCCGAATTCCACGTCCGAGGGATGGATCCTCCGCTTAGATCTTGCAGCTTGTAGGTACCGGGTCCGACGACTTTTGCTACTTGGTAGGGCCTTCCCAGTTTGGAGCTAGCTTTCCTTGCTCCAGCGGTTTGGAGACAGATGCTTTCCAAAGAATGAGGTCGCCAGGCAAGAAAGCCTTCCCTTTGACTATGGAGGCTTGGTAATGGGTCACTCTCTGCTGGTAGGCAGCTATCCTGATCCAAGCTTTTTCTCTGATATCCTCTACCAGGTCGAGGTTGGCGCGGAGCTGCTCATCACTAGCTTCCTCCGAGTAGCTTTCCACCCGCAGGGAAGGGAGTCCTATCTCACAGGGATGACGGCCTCTGTGCCGAAGGCCATTCAAAATGGGGTCTCGCCTGTGGGCACTCTCGGGGTGGTGCGGTAGGCCCATAGGACATGGTGCAACTCGTCTGTCCACCTGCCTCGGGCTATGGAGAGTCGAGCTTTGATCCCTGGAAGCAAGGTTCGGTTGGTTACTTCGGTCGCTCCGTTAGCCTGTGGATGCCCGACCGAGATAAGGCGGTGATGGATCCCATGCTCCTCGCAGAATTGACGAAACTTCGGATTGTCGAACTGTTGCCGTTGTCAGTAATGATGGTGTGTGGGAGGCCGAAGCGGCAGATGATGGATCTTCACACGAAGTCCTTGGTCCGAGCCTCAGTTATTTAAGCAACTGCTTCCGCCTTGACCCATTTGGTGAAGTAATCGATGGCGACAAATAAAAACTTCCGCTGCCCCGTGGCGAGTGGAAATGGGCCGAGGAGCAAAGGGCCAAGCGGAGGAAATGGGGACCAGGCTGGTGGAGGGGAGCCTCTGAATACTGGAGTGTCTTTGGCATGGGTCACAAGCTTGGACAAGGTCGTCAGCATCCTTTTGCATGGTTGGCCAATAGTAACCTTGACGCAGCACCTTGTGGCATAAGGATCGGCTCCCCAGATGGTTACCGCAAATCCTCTCGTGTACCTCTCGAAGGGCATAATCGGCTTCAGATAGGCGAAGGCATTGAGCAATGGCATAGAGAAGGATCGCTTGTAGAGCTGGTCATCAATCAACACATAGTGGGTGGCTTGCAGCTTTAGCCTTCTAGCTTTTCTTCGATCGGCCGGGAGCGACCCTTCTTTAAGATACTTTAGGATGGGGTCGAACCATGATGGTTCGACCTCAACTTGCATCACTCGGTCAGTCTCCGCAATACTAGGTCTCCAAAATCTCCAGATGGAATTTTTGTTCGGCGTCCATTGATTCCGTAGTCGCCAGCCGAGATAATAGGTCGGCACGGGCATTTTCGGATCTAGGAATCTGAACGATTTCAAATTCAGGGAAATGGGAGAGCAGGCTTCTAACCTCTTAGAGATATCGGACCATGTTCGGTTCTCGGGCCTCAAACTCTCCCCGCACGTGACCTGCCACCAGCTGAGAGTCGGTGAAGGCATTCAGTTTCTCCACCTAAGGCCGCGGCGATTCGGAGCCCGGCTAGCAAAGCTTCATATTCGGCTTCGTTATTGGAGGCCGAGAAGGAGAAGCGGACGCCATATTCGAAAGTTGCCCCTTCCGGGCTGGTGAGGACTAAGCCAGCACCGGAGCGATGGGCGTTGGATGACCCGTCGACATGAAGGAGCCACTAGGCGTCAGATTTTGGGCGCTCGGAGAAGTTGGGAGAGGAGCCGTCCTTCGGGATGGTACATTCGAGGAGGAAGTCAGCTAGCACCTGAGCTTTGATGGCCGGACGAGGCTGGAATCGAATGTCATGTTCGCTCAGCTCGACGGCCCACTTAGTCATCCTCTTCGATGTCTCCGGGCGATGGATCACCGCCTTGATGGGTTGGTCAGTCAGGACCGTCACAGAATGTGCTTGGAAGTATGGCCGCAACTTTCGGACTGAGGTGATCAAGGCCAACACCATCTTCTCAATCCGGGTGTACCTCGTTTCTGCATCTCTGAGCAGTTTGCTGACATAATAAATCGGCTTCTGGGCCTTATTTTCTTCTCTGACCAATACCGAGCAACGACACCTTCCGAGATAGCCAGATACAGGAACAACGTCTCCCCAGGATTTGGACTGCTGAGGAGAGGGGGAGAGCCGATGTACTTCTTGAGATCTTTGAATGATTTTTGACACTCGGAAGACCATTGGAAATTTTGAGCCGACTGGAGAGTTTTGAAGAAAGGGAGGCATCTTTCGGCATATCGAGCCACGAAGCGGTTAAGGGCTGCTATCCTTTCGGTTAGGCGCTGGACTTCTTTAATAGACGTCGGGGGCGCCATCTGCTGGAAGAGCCTGGATCTTCTGGGGGTTAGCTTCGATACCTCGTTGGAAAACCATGAAGCCGAGGAACTTCTCAGAGTTAACGCCGAAGGCACACTTAGTTGGGTTGAGCTTCATCCGGTATTGCGGAGTGTCGCGAAGCTCTCCGAGAGATCCTCGACGTGTTGTGATGCTTCTTTACTTTTGACTAGCATGTCGTCGACATATACCTCCATGTTCCGGCCGATTTGCTCTTTGAAAACTTTGTTGACTAGCCTTTGGTAGGTGGCACCTGCATTTTTAAGACCGAAAGGCATAACGTGGTAACAGTAAGTACCTCGGTCGGTTATGAAGGCGTCTTCTCTTCATCTTCGGGGGCCATCCGAATCTGGTTGTAGCCCGAGTAGACGTCCATGAACTTCAGCATTTGGTGACCCGAGGTGGCATTTACGAGTTGATCAATTTGGGGGAGAGGGAAGCTGTCCTTCGGGCACACTTTGTTGAGGTCGGTAAAGTCGATGCAGATCCGCCACTTGCCACTCGACTTCTTTACCATGACAACATTTGACAGCCAACTTGGGTAATTTACCTCCCGAATGAAGTTTGCCTTGATAAGCTTATCGACCTCCTCTTCAATAGCTTTCTACCGTTCTGGGGCAAAACTTCTTTTCTTCTGTTTGACGGGTCGGTATATCTCGTCCACGTTAAGGCGATGGACGAGAACTTCGGGGTTGATTCCTGGCATGTCGGAGGCGGACCAGGCGAAGACATCGGCGTTGCTTAGGAGAAAGTCAATCAGCTCATGCTGAGATTCGCCTTTCAGCAGCGACCCGATCTTTATGGTTCGGTCGGGATGAGCTTCGTCCAGTGGCACTTCTTTTAGTTCCTCGGCTGGTTCTCCCCGTTGCTCGGCGAAGTCCTTCCGAGCATCTAGCCCATCAACTTCAGGCATCCTGGACTGAAGGTTGGTGACAAAACACTGTCGAGCCATGGTTTGGCTTCCTTGGACAACACCAACTCCTCGCCCGGTGGGAAATTCATAGATAGGTGTGGGATGGAGACGACGACTTTGAGGGACATCAGGCCGGGTCTCCCAAATATCGCATTGTAGGGCGACCTAAGCTTGGTCACTAGGAAGTCCGTGTGAAGTGGCCACAAGGGGCCAGGTTTCCGCTCGAACAGTTAATGTTACGACCCCTTCTGGGACGATAACATCGCCGGTGAACCCCATTAAGGTGGAGTCCACGGCTCGGAGGTTTTCCATGAGCAATTTCATCTTGGCGAACACATTAAGGTACAAAACATTCATGGAGCTTCCACTATCAACAAGGATCCGACTTACATCGTAGTTATTTAAATTGAGAGACAACTAATGCGTCATCATGTGGGAATTGTATCCCTTGGAGATCGTTGTCAGAGAAAGAGCTCACCCGTTCGTGCTTTCTTTGGCGCCGAGCCTTCACCATCATTTTTGGAGCTTGGACTACCGGCCTCTTCAATCATGTTGATGTGGCCGATTACGGACGGATTTGGAGGAGTAGGCTGTTGAAGCTCGGGCTGGCGGTCACCCCCTTGTCCTGGCTCGGGCGCCCTCCTGAACTGGTTCAGTCGGCCCCGTTGGATTAGCCTCTCAATTTCGTTCTTTAACTGCCAGCATTCCTCGGTGTCGTGGCCATGCTCCCGGTGATAGCGGCAGTATTTGGTGGGGTCCCTCCGAGTCGGGTTCCCTCGAAGAGGAGCTGGTCGGGGGAGCTGGTGCTCTATCTCCATGAGGATTTGCGCCCTAGGAACAGTGAGTGGGGTGTACCGGTCGAATCGCCTGGGCGGACTTCGGGAGCGATTTCTTGGCGGTGGTGGGGGGAGCTCTTTGGCGATGAGGCGGGCTTGGCTGACGGATAGGTCGGTGCCTGTCCGAACCTTTAGGTTCTTTCTTCTTCGCTAGCTCGGTGCGGGTAGCCCTCCGTGATTCTTCGATCCTGGCATATTTGTTTGCCAGGGAAATCATATCGGAGAGGTTCGGGGGTAGTTGATCTCCATCGCCAGGTAGAAGTCGCTCTCCTTCAAAACTCCCCCTGCTAGGGTGGACATAGCCACCTCATGATTAAGGTGGTCCACCTCCAGCATGACCTTGTTGAAACGGCCAAGGTAATTTCTCAAGGACTCCCCCTCTCTCTGCTTAACTTCAGAGAGGGAGTCGGATCTCCGTCGGTGATGGCGGCTACTGACGAACTGGCTAATAAAAAGATGGCTCAGCTCATCGAATGAATCAACGGAACCCGGTTTCAAGGCGTTAAACCAGGTTCGGGCAGATCCTCTGAGGGTGGAAGGGAAAGCGCGGCAGAGGATCGCGTCTGATGCTCCGTGGAACATCGTTATTGACCGGAAGCTACTGAGGTGATCATCCGGATCAGAGGAGCCATGGTAGGGCTCGATGGCGGGTAGCTTAACATGGGAGGGAATCACTTCCTTCATGATCCCCTTGGAGAAGGGGATGCCCTGCTCTGCCTTGGGCTGAGGCGGATGAGCCTGCTTGGCGGCGTCAGCTCCTGACGCATCTCCCATAGTTGTCGGCGGATCTCCTCATCAGATGTAAGAGGAGCCGGGCGAGGAGAGCGCAGGGATGGCATCGAATCATGGTGGGAGGACTCCGGAGAGAGGGACCGGGCTCGCCGAGATCTGGGAAGATCCCTATTGCAACCCCCTTGCGGGACTGGTCTAGCCTCTCTGAGTCGGTGTAGGGGTCCGCGGCTCCATGCAGACCAAAAGAAGAGATGGCCGGAGAGAAAGGGGCTGTGGCCTTCTTAGGGAGGTGTGGAGCAGGGGCAGTTGCGAGGCGCTCCTGAACCAGATGGGTTAGGGCTTGGACCTGTTGGACCAGCGTGGCGAACTGATCCTGGTTCATCGGGATAGCTGGCGGCAACGGGGTCTCGACTGGCGGTGGCTGCGGCGCCACATTGCTCATCGGATCAGGTCTCTGGGAGGCGACCTGGTCCTGGGCTTCAGAAGTTGCTCTTCTTCGATTAGCCATTGGAGAGGTTCTCTTCCGGATCGAGATCCTTATCTCCTTTCTTCAAGTTTTAATGGGACTTGAGGCCCTTCCTCTAGCGCTAATATGTTGCCGCCGGGATCTGTCCTCCGACTCGGGCGCGATCGGTCTCCTGATCGGGCTTCCTCCTGGGCGGACCTGCAAAGAAGTCCTCACGCGAGAGGCATTGGGGGGGCCCTCCGCGGAAGACCCTTCGACGCTCAAGTAAGTGGGGATCGACGATCAACAGAAATGAGGAGAAGGATCTTTCCGAGGAGTCCCTTCAGGGGCGGCCAATCGGGAGCTCGCGCGGAGCGCCGACGGCGGAAAAGGAAAGGGGGCAGTGAAAGAGAGAGTGAGAGTGATGCTGGAACTGAGCCAGGAGCTGTGTACGGGAGCTTGTGTGCGTACTTGAGAGAATCTGGGAGTGTCTTATTTATAGGCAATCACCTGAATCTTGAGCGCCTTCTGAAAGGTTCGAAGGTTGTTGGGATACGGAGATGATTCGAATCAAGCCGTTGTGAGGCCGGTCGGATCCATATCTTGTCCGTTGAAGGATCGACGGCTGGGAGAGCTCTCTGATGGCCTGAGATCCAATGACGGCGTAGGTCCTAGGCCATTCTTGCAGATCCTAGGCCACTCGATACGATTCTTCGTTTGGGATTCTGTTACACTAGACTTGGGCTCTCCCGCGCCAGGTTCCGCGGAGGTGCATGTCGAGCTATGGATTGCTCGGGGGTTACTCGGGGGAGCCGAGCTATGGGTTGCTCGGGGAGGCCGAGCTAAACTGAGCCATGGGTCGCTCGGGGAGGCCGAGCTATGGATGGCCTGGGGAGGCCGAGCTACAGATTGCTCGGGGAGGCCAAGCTACGGATTGCTAGGGGGTTGCTCGGGGGAACCGAGCTATGGGTTACTCGGAGAAGCCGAGCTATGGGTTGCTCGGGGAAACCGAGCTACGGATGGCCCGGGGAAATCGAGCTATGGGTTGCTCGATCCGTCGGACCATTCCAGTTAGCTCGTTCTTTGTGGGCGTAGTGTAGCAGGTGGGGGCCAGGGCTGACCTTAGCCCTTCGCATGGTTATCAATGCAATGACGATTTTACCCCTTAATAAGATCTATTAAGAGAAGAGAAAATATAATCTAGAAAGCTTTAGAGGTCAATTTCTATTTCTCTGTAAGGTAACAGCACCAGCGGATAACACACATCTTCACTAGGTTTTTCATGCATGATGCTAAATAGATTGGTTATCTATATAATGCCTTTCTTGTTACTTTATGTCATCATGCTTTTTTTCATGACAATAGCTCCATTACTGTTACCTATACACGGATATAGGCCTTCGATTTAGACATATGGAGATGCATGAAATAATATATAAATTTGACTAAATTATATATTTATATTTTTAAATATTATTTTTTAAACATTTTAGAAAAAAATATTAAAAAGACATTGTTTATTAAGACCTTTCAATTTACACGTTTCTCATTATTTTTTCTAATTAATTTAAGAATATTAAAAAAATATTTTGTGAAGTTTTTTCGATAACTATATTCTTAAAAATATTGAAAATGAACTACTGCTCATTACTAATAGCAAATTTAGAGGATCAAATTCATTATTGAAAGAGATTATCTCATTCCTTGTTAGAGGTGTTCAGCTTTCTTCTAATCTTCAAAATTGTCTGTTAATATTGATATATGAATATTAATAATTACTTTGAATCTAATTATATATTATGTAGCTTCATATATGGTTTACATGAGTTTTAGAGATTTTCTTTAAATGAGTAGGATACTTTTGAGATAAATCTGAATTTCTTTAAATGAGATTCACTATTTTTACTCAGATTTGATGTTATCCAACGATGCCGATTGATAAGAGTTGGATACATAAGAAACGAAATTGTCCAGAATATGATGCCGGTATTAAGAAGTTCATAGAAAAGGTAAGGCTTTATGTTAATGAAGAAGGGAAGATACGTTGTCCTTGTGTGCGGTGTTATAATGGCAAATGGCATAAGCCTGATTTAGTTAAATTACACTGTATGTTAAAGGGTTTCTCGAAGACGTATCGGACATGATATTTTCATGGAGAACAGTTTAGAAGCAATGTCTCAGATGAAAATGAGAATGAAGATGATGACCCAGAAAGGGAACAAGATGAGATGGTCGAAGCATTGCAGGACATCGCTGGCCCAAGTGGTGCTCACACTGAGGTTGGCAATGATGATGACAATCCGATGATGTCTGACCATGAAAGGATCGATCACAGGAAGAAATTGGATGATTGATCGCTGTCGTTGGCGGTCAAAAATAAAACCTACTCACTACTATAGCTAGTGGTGAATCGGGATCGTATCCTCAGGGATCAAGGGCAATTATTTCACGAAAGAGAAAAAGAAAAATTATCTATAGAGGATTATATTAAGAATAACGGTTATTAAAAGATAACAACTAATTAATTAATAAAATTCAAAACTAGAATAATTTATCTCTTGTCAGGCACGGATCGTATCAGGAGATCACAGCACGTTCGCTTAGAGTATAAACTATTTAATAATTGCAAGGTTAAGGGTCTAATCTATCATACTACGATTTGTCTCTCTTAAGCATGTACCATATCCTGAGATCATGGTATGTTGATAGAGGGTACTTGCCGTGTATGCCAGATCAAAACCTTAATCAGAAAAATAACTCAAAGATATAATAAAGAAGAGCATAATTTTTATTGCATAGAATTTAAGAACAAAAAGAAAGATAAAACCTGATTATAGGCTTCATCATCATCCCAAGTTGAAGGAATTTAGCCACGCATTGCTGCTACCAGCATTCCCTCCATAATTTTTCTTTCACAGGCCTAAACACAATAATCTAAATAAAAGAAGAATAAAAAGAGCTGTATAGAAACTCCTCCTCTCAATTACTGCCTGAGGTCCTCCTTTTATAGAGCTAATTTAGGGTTTCCTCCCACCTTAGTTTGCACAGGAAATCATGCGAAATCATCTCTTTCTTCCTTTTTGGGCAAATCGAATCCTGATTTGAGTGTCGTCTGCATCATTGACTCTAAAATCAAGCTCTTTCCATCCATAGGCTCCTTTCCTGCAAACATCCATAAAAAGTATCAATTCTTAATAAATTTAAAGTAATTAATATTTATTTTAATAGTTAAATTGGGATAATAAATAGACTTATCAATGATCTTTTCAATGAGGTGGAATCCGAGCTTTATCCTGGATGTGAAAAGTTTTCTGCTTTGACATTCTTAGTGAAGTTAATGCACATTAAGGTCCTCAATCGATGGACAAATAAGTCTTTCAATATGTTGCTTGAACTATTGAAAGAGGCATTTCCGAATGGTACTAGGATACCATCTTCGCACTATGAGGCCAAAAAGAAGATGAATGAGTTGGGTTTAGGCTACGAGAATATACATGTATGCAAGCATGATTGTGCTATCTTTTGGAAGGAGAATGCCTGTTTAGAAAAATGTTCAGTATGCAATGAGGCTAGGTACCAAATGGTTGGAGACAAAGGTAAAAAGATAGTTATGCGGTATTTTTCACTCACACCTCGTTTGAAACGTCTATATGCCTCAAGACATATAGCTGAAGATATGAGGTGGCACTATGATAAGCGACCGATCACAGATGGGGTGTTACGGCATCCAGCAGATGGAGAAGCATGGAAAGATTTTGATCAAAAGTATCCTAATTTTGCCAATGAACCAAGAAATGTAAGGTTAGGTTTTGCTTCAGATGGATTCAATCTATTTGGGAACATGAGTAATGCATACAGCATGTGGCCCGTTATTTTAGTACCTTATAACTTGCCTCCATGGAAATATATGAAGAGACATTCTTTATGATGTCGTTACTTATCCTTGGTTCTAAATCTCCAGGAAGGGATATGGATATATTTTTAAGGCCAATAGTGGATGAACTTAAAACATTTATGGACCGAAGGTGTTGATGTATATGATGCATATACGAAAGAGTTTTCGGATGCACGTAACTGTTTTATGGACTATAAATGATTTTCAGCATACTCATTATTATCTGGTTGGAGCACAAAGGGTTATAAGGCATATCTAGTTTGTAATGAGCAAACCTCATCCAAAAAGCTGAAAGACAAGATTTGCTATATGGGACATCGCCGTTACTTGTCTATTGATCACAAGTGGCGAAATAGTAGACTCCATGATGGAAGTAGAGAGCATGGAGTCAAACCAAAAATGTTGATTGGTGAAGAAATTTTAATGCAATTTGAAACATAGCTGCTAAAAAGTTTGGAAGCATCCAAACAATAAACATCGAAAGTGAAAGCGTGCACCAAATGAGTTGAATTGATATAAGAAGAGTATTTTCTTTGAGTTGGAGTATTGGTTATAATTAAAATTGAGACATAACTTAGATGTAATGCATATTGAGAAGAATATTTGTGGCAATATTGTGAGAACTTTATTAAGCATCGAAGGTAAGACAAAAGACACATATAAAGCAAGAGAGGACCTGGCTTCAATGGGGATCCGAAGGCTAAGTGTGTTGAGTGTTGGATCCAAACTTAGGCTTAGCGGGAATTTAGAATTAGTTGTCATACTCTTAATTGTATGAATTAAAAAGATTAAATATGGTGTTGTAAGTAACAAGCATCTAATTAGTTGGCTTGACCTTTTTGTAGATCAATAAGGTCAGTAAGTTAACTATATTGATACATTGATAATTGTATTAAATTATTACATTGATACATTGTATTAGATTGTTATATTGATACATTGATACATTGATAATTGTATTTGATTATTATATTGATGCATTGATACATTGATACATTGTATTTACATTGATACGTTGATACATAGATAATTGTATTAGATTATTACATTGATACATTGATACATTGTATTAGATTATTACATTGATACATTGATAATTGTATTAGATTATTACATTGATACATTGGTACATTGTATTAGATTATTACATTGATACATTGATATATTGATACATTAATAATTGTATTAGATTATTATATTGATACATTGACATATTGATACATTGTATTAGATTATTACATTGATACATTGATACATTGATAATTGTATTAGATTATTACATTAATACATTGATACATTGTTTTAGATTATTACATTGATACATTGATAATTATATTAGATTATTACATTGATATATTGATACATTGATAATTGTATTAGATTATTACATTGATACATTGTATTATATTATTACATTGATACATTGATACATTGTATTAGATTGTTACATTGATACATTGATAATTGTATTAGATTATTATCTTAAATTATTATTGTTTCTTTTTAGAGAGATTCTGTTATGGAAGAGGAGCCATCAAGACTTCATCTTTGGAGTACTCTTCATTTTAACAAAAAGAAAAATCAATGGATAAATGAAAAAGCTGAAGAAACCCATGTAAGTTTTATCAATTAAAAATATAATATTATGAATGTAATGTTTTATACTAAACATATTGAATTTGTTTTCTTTTCATTGCAGGCACAGTTAGTAGAGCGACTTTCCTCACAGGACTCTACAGTTAGTAGAGCGACTTTCCTCATAGGACTCTACAACAGAACTAATCAATGAGGATGTTATTTTTGAGGAGGTTTTAGGCTCTAGATCTGGTTATAAAAGGGGATGGGGTCCACTACCGAAGGGTACATCGAGAATTAGAGGTTAAACTACATGAGTGCTGAAAGCTCATCGCTCAGCAAGAGGATAAGCTCGCTCAGCAAGAGAATAAGCTCGCTCAGTAACAGAATGAGCTCATTCAGAGCTCATTCAGCAACAGAAGACTATCCAGGATCTAAAGGCGACGATTGTTGAGCTCACTCCTTTCATGCGACAGCTAGTGCCTGGATATCGTCCTAATGGATCCCAGCAGACCTCACCTTTATAGTACATGTATTTTTTTTAATTATGTATTTTCCAAAACATTGTATATGGTGATTTTATTGAAATGAATGAAAAATTTTATTAAATTTTTTTGTGAAACTTTTATATTAAAAAATTATTTCTAATATCATTGCTTTAATATTATATTATATTATTATAACAGATGCAAATAAAAAAAATATTAAAATAAAATTTTAATATTTTTTAATTTAAATAAAAGCTTATTACGGTGAAAATAAGTTACCGTAATAAGTTTTATTTAAATTTTAAAAATAATAAAACTTATTACGTTGACTTATTTTCACCGTAATATCAATCTATTACGGTGAAAATAAGTCGCCGTAATAAGTTTTTATTATTTTTAAAATTTAAATAAAAATTTATTACGGCGACTTATTTTTGCCGTAATATCAATCTATAGCAAAAATAAGTCATCGTAATAAGTTTTTATTTAAATTTTAAAAATAATAAAAATTTATTACGGTGACTTATTTTCATTGTAATATCAACCTATTACTGTTAAAAATACATGTTTGTTGTTGAGATGTGTTCTATTGGACTTGGTAATTCTGAAAATTGTTAGAAATGAGCTTGGAAATTTTGGAAATGCATGTTAATTGTGAAATGTGTTGTTATAGACCTAATATTTTTTGGAATTGTTAGAAAATACTTTAAAATATTGGATATGCATGTTTATTATTGAAATGGGTTGGAATTGTTGAATATGTTGGAATTATTGATATTTTTGTTATGGACTTAATATTCCTTTGAAACGATGAAAATGTTTTTAAGTGTTGAAATAGTTGGAATCATGGATATATAGTTTCAAATTGTTGAAATTTGTCGTTATGGACTTGATATTCTTTGGAATTATTGGAACTGCTTTGGAAATATTGGTATAAAAGTTTATTTTTGAAATGGATTAAAATTTGGAATTATTGGAATTGCTTTGGAAATTTGGATATGCAAGTTTATTGTTGAAATTGATTGAAATTGTTAATGTGTTGGGATTTTTGATATGTAATCGCTGATTTAATTTTCTTCTAGGATGATTGGGATATTAATCTAAAGGATAAAAGGGTAAGAGACATTATTGACAAGCAATTAAACGATGCTTGAAAGCAACAAGAGCACAGGTTTTATGCTTGGTACTTGTAAAAGGAGATGGACAAGCTCTTAGATGTAGATGCTTATGCAAAGCCCCATCCATATTGTAAACATGAAGATTGAAAGTTCTTAGTCAAAAATTGGAGGTCAAAAGAATGGCATGCATGATTATTTGATTACATTGTTTTATTGAGTCATGAATTTCTTATGTGTTCATTTGCTAGATTTTCAAGCTTCAAAGTTACTAGTTATTTCTTTTCTTATTATAGGAAAGACGAGAGAAGAATATTAAGAACCTGCGCAATAGAAAGACAAAGACTAAGAATGGACCAGTGACAATGACAAACCATCATGTTCATCGTAATAGGGATGTTGCTATTAATAATATCAAAAGTTGGAAGGAGCTTCGCTACTACGAGAAGATGGACAAGTGAACAACCGATAAATGTCGAGACCAATATGTAAGTATTTAATTCTAAATTATGATATTTTGTCCATGTTATTGTTGTGAAAATGATGTCTTTTTTTATTTCATATTTTCCTCTGACAGGCCCAAATGATGACACACAAGAATGACTCAGAGAACTAGCTCACTGACCTTTAAACTATGGAGAAGGTTTTGGGGCCTTGATTAGCATATGCTCCAGGATAGTCGTGTATTCAAACTAGTCGTCAATTAGGGGAGAGACAGTTTGTTGACTCTTCTGCGATCAACAATGTCGATGGACCCTCTTATGACGAGCTTATTCAGCAGCTTCAGCAAACAAATGAAAAGATCGGCACCATGTCCTCGATGCTAGAGAATGTTATGGCCCGCATGACTGCGATTGAGACTTCACAGGTTGCATTGTCGAGCAACCCTCCACCTCCATCTCCCATTGACATATTGGATGAGAAAGATTGAGTTGTCTATGCATGTTTCACTCTTTTATCTTTTTTTTAAGCTGTTTGGTTTAAAACATTTCGATTGTATTTTGGATTTTCGACTTTGTTGATATATTTATTAATGCTATTTAGTTTCATGAACTTTAATTTAAAGTCATTCGTAACAAATTTGACTTTCATAATAAATTTAATATTAGGAACAAGTTATATTTGCAATAATTTTAAATGAATTTCAATTAAAA
The DNA here is from genome assembly GCA_900491605.1 of Calamus simplicifolius. NCBI lineage: Eukaryota > Viridiplantae > Streptophyta > Magnoliopsida > Arecales > Arecaceae > Calamus > Calamus simplicifolius. The sequence goes on along the minus strand of UESW01004231.1, from coordinate 895,780 downwards.
AAATTATTTAGCGACAATCTCTTTTCTGCAATGAAACTAAGTTCATTGCAGAAACTCATGTTTAGTAACGAATTTGATTAAATAAAACAATCATTGCCGAAAACATTTAGCAACGAATTTTGTTTCAGCAACGAAAATAAATTTGTTGCGGCAACTCGACTTCAGTAACAAATTATCGTATTTTTTTGGAAAGTAGTAGCAATGAATTTTCTAGATTCAATAACGAAAATTTTCCATTGGAAAAGGTAAACTTTATGTGATGCATTGTATTCGTTGCTAAAAGTAGTGATTTGAGCTTCAGCAATGAATATTCTGTGACGAATGGTAATGAATATAAATTCATTGCAAAAAGATTTTTGCAACGATTTTAACACTTTCAGCAATGACAAAAATTTATTGTTGAAAGCCAAAAATCTTGTAGTAGATGTACTTACTCTTCTATGTAGATGATATGCTGATAACATGCAAGAGTAAGAAGACGGTACAGGAATTGAAGGCAGCTTTGTCTCGAGAGTTTGAGAAGGATTTGGAGCCTACCAGAAAGATCCTAGGGATGGAGATCATCAGAGATAGACCCAAGAGTGTTCTGCATTTGTCTCAGGGTGGTTATATTAAAAAGGTTTTGGAGTGATTTGGGATGAAGGAGGCCAAATTGGCAGCACTGCCTTTAACGACACTTTTCCTATTAAAGATAATGTCATCACGGACTGAGGTAGAGGCTCAAGAGATGAAGAAGGTACTGTATGCTTTTGGTATTGGTAGCCTTATATATACTATGGTATATTGTAGGTTAGACATAGCCCATGTAATGAGTTAGGTGAGCAGGTTCATGGCACAGCCTGGTAGGATGCACTGGCTAGCTCCAAGGGGGATCTTCATGTACTTGGTGGGAATAGTTGGAGTTGACATTTGCTATGGATGGTAGGAAGGTGCTGAAGGATCCAACTTATCCAAGGAGGCTCATGGGTAGTTATATGGATATGTGGATGCAAACTTTGGTGGAGATGTGGACACTAGGAGATCCACAACATGCTTTGTGCTCAGCCTGTTTGGTGGTCTAGTCTCGTGGAGATCATGTTTACAGCCTATCACAGCCTTATCTACCACGGAGGCAGAATAGATAGGTATTACAGAGGCAGCGAAGGAAGCTCTATGGCTGAAGGGCTTGATGTTGGAGATGGGTCTTGCTCAGGAAGCCATCAGGGTACATAGTGACAGCTAAAGTGCTCTGATGCTTGCGCAGAATGCAGTCTATCATACCAAGATGAAACACATTAACATCAGGTACCACTGGATCAGAGAGATGGTGGAAGAAGGTGAGATGGCACTGGTGAAGGTATACACCAAGGAGAACCTAGCAGATGCACTGACTAAGGTTCTTCCATGTGACAACTTCTATAAGTATGTTTTGTTAATGCAGCTGATGAACACGGTGGATGTGCTGAGGCCTTGAAGCACCAAGGTGAAGATTGTTGGATCTGGTGTGGTGCTATCAAGGCCCAGATTGGGCTAACTTGTATTGGACTGGGTATGGGTCTAAAGGTTAAGCTTAAAATAAGTCACGGGTGTGCACAGGCTTGAAGGTTATTTTAATCTCATTGGGTTAGTCCATGGAAGCTTTTGTTGAGTCCGAGCCAAGCCCATTTGACCAACTATTTAAACTCTGATTTCTAGGGTTAGTAGATGGATGAATAAAAGCCCGTTAAGCCATTATAGTTAACGGGGCAGGGATGGGGATACCCAACTGGATAAACGAGTACCCATTGAATACCGTTTGGCCATTTACATAAAAAAAATAAAATTATTTTATTAAATTTATAATTTTTTAAAAATTAAAAAATACTAATAAAAAATCTGATGGAGTTCTTCTCCATCCAATTTCTTTTGATAGTAGTTACAAATTGCCTTGAAACTCCCATCGATCATTTTGCATTCAAAATGGTTCCAAACTTTCGATCGTAAAGACCTTGTTGGAGGAATAGAGTCAGTGTTTTGCGTTTCAGCTAGAGTCGAAGAATCTTTAATGGTGTCATCTAATGTATTAGATGTATCAATATCATCATTTAATTATTCTCAATTGGTCTCCATCTTATCCTTAAAAATCAATAAATTATTATTAAGCACATAAGCTAATATACATAATCAATAAATCTCACTACAAGAAAATTAAAATATAGCAATGCCCAAATATATCGCTATAGCTTGTTTAGCGACGTATTAGCGACGCAATGAAGGCGTCGCTAAAATAATCATCGCAATCTCAATTTATTGCAATTGCGTCGCTTAATAGCGACTCTCTGCAATGCATAAATGCGTCGCAATATATTGCGACGCTACTAAATGCATCACAATATTGCGACTCATACTAAATGCGTCGCTAATTGAAAAATAATTTTTTTAAAAATATTTACGATAAAAAATATCATCGCAATTGAGTCGCTAATTAATAAATTTATTTTTTTAAAAATTAAAATAAATATTTTTTAATTTTTTAAAATTAATTGCGATGGAAAATAACGTCGCTAATTAATGAATTTATATTTAAAAAAAATAAAATTAATTAATTTTTAATTTTTTAAAATAATTGCAATGCATACTAATGCATCGTTACATTAAAAATAAAATTTTTAAAAATATTTGCGACGTAAAATCTTGTCGCAATTGCATCGCTAACTAATTAATTTATTTTTTAAAAAAATTAAAATAACATAATTATTAATTTTTTTAAATTAATTGCGATGAAAAATAGCATCTCTAATTAATTAATTTTTTTTTTAAAAAAGTAAAATAAATTAATTTTTAATTTTTAAAGTAAATTAATTAATTTGTTTAAAAAATAATATAATATAAATTAAACTTGCTAATACAATGTAATTGACCAAAACAACCATTACAAAATTTTTAAAAATAGATAAAAATTTATTTTATTAATTATTCAAAATTTTCATATACAAAATAGAAAAAATAAAAAAATACATAATGTATCTGTAGGCGGTTGTGGAGGCTGAGGAGGCTGGGATGAACCCTGCGACAGGTGACGAACTAAATCCTGCAACTGACGCATCTGCTCTCTCATCTCTGAGAGCTCCTCTCGAACCTCCTCACGAAGTTCGTCCTTGATACATCTCCGGATGTCGTCTATCTGCTCGGAAGGAATATCGCCAGAACCACGCAAACTGGAGCCCTGATGGGGAAAATATCTGGAAGCTCTGGTGCCCAAACTATAGACCTTACGGTCTCGCGGCTGGGTACCAACAGCCTCCAAAAATATACGTCGACTCTCCTCTAGTGAGAGTTCAACGGGCGGCCCCCCATCAGTAGAGTCGACCTACGAAGCCTGAGACTGCAGCTCCTCGACTCGTGCCTTTGAGTTATAAAATCAATGACAAATGAATCAATATATAAAGCTGAATAAAATATTAATAAATAAATAAATAAAATATAAATCTAATTTCTTACCCTAACCTCCCGTGATCATGTATCGACCCAGGAACCGTCCTTCTTGGTGTGTGTCACCGTCAATAGAAGAAACTCACCAGGATCTCTGCCCTCCTGCTCGGACTACAAAAGCAGAAGAAAGAATATAAATGCAAGTATTTGTTAATGACTAAATTATTATTTAAATTATTTATGGTTTCTTACCATACGGCGTCTGTGCTCCTGAATAGAAATGGAACCAGTAGTGTGACAGGAGAGGCCCGTGCCACGACCGCTGTTCTCAGATCGGCGGTTCGTGCTGGCTGATGCGGACCTCCTGATCCATGCCTCAGACTGCCACGCCTGCTGCCAGCTGGCCCAAATACCCTCCGGCACATGCCCTGGATGGTCAACCGAACTCCTCCAACGATAAAGCATGTCGGAGTATTGGCGTGCCGCAAGAGCATTCCATGCTGCACTAATGGCATCATGGATGGTAGGGTCCCACGTAAACTTTTTCTGCATTGAAATAAACAGTTAGTTTCAGAATATATAAAGATAAAAAAATTTTATATCAGTAATAAAATGTATTTAAAAGTTTACCTAAAACTCTAAAAAATAAAACTCCCTCATGGCCGCAGATACATGGTGCCAATCGTAGCCACTGGGATCAGCACGACTCTGAAATATAGAGCTGATCTGGCTCGGTACAGTATGCTGCTCAATAAAGCTATTAAAAAAACTAATTAAAATAAGTAATTAACTTAAAAACATAAATATAGTTACAATTAGTATATACTTACATCCCATCGGCATCCAATCGAACTACGGTGCAACTGACCAAAGAAGAACTCTCAGAGGTCTGCGCCGATCGGGTAGACGAAAATACAGGGTGAGCGTCAACGCCTGGAGAGGCAGAAGTCCATGCGTCAGGGCTGGTAGTGGGATGTGACGCAGTAGGGCTATGTCCGTCAGGGGTAGATCTACCTCGGTCCGTCATACTGTAAATACTAAAGATTAATGCAATGCAATATAATTATGAATAATTAATAAACATACAAAAATTAAACACTTATAAAAAAATCAAAATTGAATGTACCTATATCTTTAATCAGTGTCATTTGTTTCGTAAAATGTTGGTTCAACATCCGATGCTGTATCGAACTGTGATTCAGTTTCATTATCATCGGAAGGAAACCAAACGTTTGTATCCTCAATTTCTTGGACATCACCATTTGAATCTCTAAGTGATGTTTCAGGAGCCCTTGTGTCGTCCTCAATTGCATGCATTTCCATCTCATCATCTTGAAATGCAGGGCACTTAGTTGATTAACTTGATGAACTCTCATCTAATATGATTGTTGAACGTGAAACGATTTTAGAAACAGCCCACCAATCTCGCTTGTCGTTGCGCAAACTTGGATATCCGTAGTAAAACACTTGCTGAGCTTGGGATGCAAGAATGAATGGTTCATATTTCTGCAATCTTCGTCGATGGTTTACTTCAACTAGATTGTAGTCGTTATGAACCCTTTTACCGACAGGAATTGTCGGATCAAACCAATCACAACGAAACAATACAATTCATTTCATAGGCCAACCCGGATATTCAACTTCGACCACCTCTACTAACTTTCCATAATAATCCTGCATATTTGCTCCAGCACTTTCTCCTTTAACACATACGCTCCAATTCTTGTTCCATCACTTTCTCCTTTAACACATACGCTCCAATTCTGCGTCCCTCTTGAAGATGCTAGTCGTTCAATTTAAATTTGTATCCATTAACAAAATAGCAAGTATAGGTAGTTACGGTCTTCAATGGCCACTTTGCTAGGCATTTAATGAAAATATTGTCGGTTGAGAACCATGGACCGTTTATCTATAAATTAATAAGCTATTAACAATAAATTTAAAAAAAAAAATTATTGTAATTGATTGAGTGATAGTACTCACAAATTCATAAAACTAATAAGCGAACACCGTTTCTAACTTCTGCCCAATGGCAATTTGACTGATGCTGGGATCCATCTGTCATTGTCTATCACAATACATCCTTAAAGGATTATAACACTTAAAACTTCTGTTAGCAATTAAATAGTATGGTATTTTATAATTTAAAGTAGAAGTTCTAATTAAGCAATTAATGAACTGTACATATACTTACTCAATGTATGGGTCGACTTCTCTACCGTTCATTAGGATGTAATAATGTGCTGCATTATACTCTACATCGCTTAATTGTCTTGACTTCTGTCTCCCAAATGAACGGCCGATATTTTTAAATATTGATATTCTACCGTCAGTAGGTTCTCCTTCGTCCACACATATGTCATCGTTACGACCAAGATTGCGGGTCCTCGTATGAACGTGACCCTCAAAGTAATGCGAGGCAAAAGCTGAAACTTCTTCAACCAAGTGTGCATTGCATATAGAACCTTCAACCCTTGCCTTATTCCGCACATTATTTTTTAACTTCTTAAGATACCTATATGTAAAGTTGAAAATATAAATAAACCAACTTCCTCGCATAAATAAAATAATATTTGAAATGTCAACATGTATTACTGATTTGGGTGTTTACCTCTCGAAAGGATACATCCAGCGATACTGCATGAGGCCAGCTATACGTGCTTCGTATGGCAAGTGAACCGGAAAATGCTCCATTGAGTCAAAAAAAACTTGGAGGAAATATTCGCTCCAGCTTGCATAAAATAATTGGAATTTCCTCATCAAGCCTTTCCATGGATGCAGAAGTAATGACTGCAGTAGATAACTCCTTAAAGAACAAGCTGAGCTCTGTCAATGCCTTCCACACATGTTGCGGAAGCAACTCATGAAAAGCTATGGGCAATAACCGTTGCATGAAAACATGACAGTCATGACTCTTCATGCCAAACAACTTGAGCTTATGCATGTCCACACACCTACCGATATTTGAAGCATAACCATCAGGAAATTTTAATCCTCTAATCCAGTTACATAAAACTTCTCGTAGATTTTTGTCAAGAGTGTAATAGGCTTTAGGATAGGTCCTGTCAGCATTCCTTCTCAAATCACCTCTTCTGCAATACTAATTAAGTTCTTCTCTCGACTTTGCAGTGTCTTTGGTTTTTCTCGGGATGTTTAGTACCGTGTTAAATATGTTATCAAATTTTTTTCTCAATATGCATAACATCCAAGTTGTGCCGGAAGAGATTTGTGCTCCAATACGACAAATCCCAAAAAATGCTCCGCTTCTTCCAGTTATGTTCTTTACATACATGGCCATTTATTCTATCTGCATCTGGTTTCCAAGCATACCTCAACCCCAAATGCTCTATAGTATCAAATATATATGTGCCAGATCTAACTGGTTCGGCGAATTTTGTGACTGCTTTGTTCTTCCGGAAGGCGATCAAGTTCCGCCTATAAGGATGATTCGAAGGCAAGAACTTTCTATGATTATCAAACCATGATTGCTTACCACTCTTCTGCAATGTAAATGCATCTAATCATACATGCAATGAGGGCATGCCAGACGCCCAGAAGTGCTCCAACCGGACAACATTGCATATACCGGAAAGTCATTGATTGTCCACATCAAAGCAGCCCTCATGATGAAATTTTATTTTATAGAAATGTCGTAGGCTATGACTCTTGTTTCCCACATCATTTTCAATTTGGCTACCAGTGGTTGTAAGAAGACATCAATCTTCTCTTTTGGATTTGATGGTCCTGGAACCAAAACTGTCAAAAATATTGCAGTATCTTTCATGCACTTCCATGGTGGAAGATTATATACAATCATATTACAGGCCAACATGAATATTGTTGCCCCGCTTGACCAAACGGTTGGAAGCCATTGGTACAAAGATAATCTAACATTCCTTATTTCTTCTGCGAAATTAGGATGATTTTCATTGAAATGCTTCCAAGCTTTTGAATCTGATGGATATCGCATTTCATCTTCTTTAGATTCATGTTCGCCATGCCATCTCATATCAACAGCTGTAGCCTCAGATCTGTATAATCTCTGAAGGCGTGGAGTAAGAGGAAAGTAATGCATCCTCTTGTAAGGCATACTTTTCCTCCTACTTGTACTAGCTCCCCCTTCGCCGTTTTTGTACCTCGATTGCCCGCAAATCTTACACCATCTCAGCTCTGAGTCTTCACCCCAATATATCATACAATTGTTCAAGCAACAATCGATCTTATTAACTGGGAGCCTAAGGCCATGCAATAACTTCTTCGTTGAGTAGAAACTGTCTGCTATAACATTATGATTTGACAAAACTTCCTTCATTAACCCAGCTACAGCATTGAATACCTTTTCTGATAATCGATGTTCCGCCTTAATATTCAACAACCGAGCAGCCATAGACAATTGGGAATGACTCTCACAACCAGGATACAATTCTTGATTTGCAGAATACAACATATCATAAAATTATTGTGCATCTAGATTTGGTTCTTCCATAAATGTATTCTGGTTGAATTCGTTACCCGATGCATTCATCAACATTTCTTCGTAAGTGTTTAAATTCACAAATGGTTCATCAATGGGATTTGACACTTCTTGGCTAGTGACAGCTGCAAACATTTCCTCAGTTTCACCATGACAGTTCCAAACATCGTACCCAGGAACAAACCCCTTTTTACACAAGTGCACCTTCACAGTTTCAACATCTCTATAGGCTTTATTCTACACTTGCGTAAGTTGCAGGGGCACCTGATCCTAGGCCCATCCATCCATTCGGGTTGACTACATGCAAATGCTATAAATTCTTCTAATCCATTCAGAAAATCTGGATTAAGCAACCCATCTTTTAACCTTACATACATCCACGAGCGAGCCCCGCTCATTTTTGACCAACTTATACAATTCCTGGTAAACCATTAAAGGAGACAACAATTTAATTTTGCATTAGTCATTATAGTAATAGATTAATTCTTTTACGCATCTAAGCTAAATAACAAATATTGTGCCTCTTTAATTATACTGATAAATCAAGGCCAAGCCATGGCTAGGATCCTTGACGTGCTATCCAGGACCGAGGCCCAGGACCGGGGTCTGTTCAATCATTAGACTTTACAAGTAAGCAAGTGTCCTAAATGAATTCCACTTTCACTCCACTAGGACTTAGGTAAGGCTCTATCCCATTCAAGATTATTTTATGCAATATATTATTCTGCTCGAAATTATCATCGTTTCGTTGAAATTTTGGCAGCAATTCTCCTTATGTTCTCCTAAATGTGTGGCTTATATGCCACACTAGGAGAACATATGAGGATATACAAACTGCAATCTCAACTAACGATGATGAATAGCAGACAAACATATCGCAAAAAATAATCTCAAACTGTCCACTAGGTTATAGTGCTGTGAGAAATAATATGAAAAATCAAAGAACGAACTTGACATTTTATGTATGTCATTTGGATTTACTTTAGATAAGTAAAAATGGATTCAACATGGCCTAAACTAAATGAGCTCACTATAACAGTACTTGAATCTGAGTTTACTATATCAAATTTAATATTCTTACATTAAATTTAGTTCTAAATGAGCTATATCATTTTTCCTTCATGATATCGAATTTATTTTGATTGGTTGGTTTAGAATTTAAGGAATTATATCAAATTATGGTCTGCTATATCAAATTTCTTTCAATTGAAGAACATGATATTCTAATTTTTTTCTAATTTGCTAAGAAAATGATTGTGACAATATTTAGAAACTAAATATTTAAAATTTGCTAAGCTAAAATATAACAGGTAATAAAGAAATATAAATTTATTAAAATTTAATCATCTAAACTATCAAAACTATATAAATTGCATGATAAGCATTCTAATAATAATATATCATGAATAATATTTAAGAAATAAATAGATTCGATAACACTAGACATTTGTAAATCTAAATATATAAATTTTAAATATATCAAATATTATGCAAATATAAAATTATGCATTACAAGATTATAGATTACATGCAAATTTCTCTAATATTACATTTAAAATTGAGTTCATAAACATAAATAAATTAAAGAAACAAAAATTTTAAAAAACCTCACACTGCCATTTTTTTTTTTAAATGGGGGCCTGGCCACCGTGGCCAGACCACCGCCGGCCACGGCCGCCACCGTGGCCGTGGCCTCAGGGGTGGGAAAAAAACACCACCCTAGCATTTTTTTTTAAAAAAATGGTGGCCTGGCCACCGTGGTCAGGCCACCGCCGGCCATGGCCGCCACCATGGCCGTGGCCTCAGGGATGAGGAAAAAATCCCACCCCGAATTTTTTTTAAATATGGTTGCTTGGCTACTGTGGCCAGGCCACCGCCGGCCACGGCCGCCGCCGTGGCCGGCGCATCAGGGGTGGGGAAAACCCCACCCCGACAATTTTTTTTTAAACGGTGGCCTGGCCACCGTGGCCAGCCACTACCGGCCACGGCCGCCGCCTTGGCCGGTGCCTCAGGGGTAGGGGAAAAACCCCACCCTGACAAATTTTTTTTTTTTTAAATGTAGCCTGGCCACCGTGGCTAGGCCACCGCCGGCCACGGCCGCGGCCGTGGCCTGAGATGACGGCCACGGCCGTAGCCATGGCCTTAGGGAAATGGGAGGTGGGGGCTGCCGTCGGGGGAGAGGGCGGGGGAGCCGGATGAGGGGACGGCGGCGGGTTAGGGTTAGAAGAGGAAGAAGAAGAGGCAGGGGGCTGGGCACGACTAAGTTATATTAGGGATTAGCGACGCAATTTTGCATCGCTAATCCCTCGCTAATTTTTAAAATTTATTATGGCTTAGCGATGCAATTATGCATCGCCAATCCGTCGCTACATTATTTTTTTATTTTCTGAGAAAATTAGCGACGCAAATAATTGTGTCGCTAATGCATCGCTAATTTGGCGGCAGTTTTCGATGAATTTTTTTTATTTTCTGGGAAAATGCATCGCTAATGCGTCGCAATATTTTTTTTGATAATTATATTTGATAAAAATTATTTTTTCTGAAAATAATTGCACCGGATATGGTTGCATCGCAATATTTTATTTTAGTTTTTTAAAAAACATTTATTTTTTTAATTTAATTTTGTGACGCAATACATGCGTCGCAAAATTAAATAATTTTTTTAAATTTTTTAATTTATGCATCGCTAATGCGTTGCTATTTAACATAATTTATTTATTTAAAATATTGCGACATAATGATTTCCGTCGCAATATTTTAATTTGATAATTATTTGATAAAATTTATTTTTCTAAAAATAATTGCGACGCAAATAGTTGCATCACAATATTTATTTTAATTTTTTTAAAACATTTATTTTTTTAAAACATTTATTTTTTTAAAAAATATTACGATGCAATACATGCGTCGCAATCTTAAAAATTAATTTTTTTAAATTTTTTGGTTTACTACGTTGCTATTTAACATAATTTATTTTTTAAAAAAATTATGACGCTCTGATTTACGTCGCAATAATTTTATTTGATAATTATATTTGATAAAAATTATTTTTTTTAAAATAATTGCGATGCAAATGGTTGCGTCGCAATGTTTTATTTTAATTTTTTTTAAAACATTTATTTTTTAAAAAATATTGCGATGCAATACATGCATCAATTTTAAAAATTAAATTTTTTAATTTTTTTGGTTTATTACGTCGCTAATGCGTTGCTATTTTACATATTTTATTTTTTTAAAAAAATTGCGACGCTCTGATTTGCGTCGCAATAATTTTATTTGATAATTTTATTTGATAAAAATCGTCATCGATCTCGCACCGTTGCGATCGATCTAATCGGCGATGATCCGATGGTTGAGATCGGTAAATGCTCCATGATCGATCCCGATCGGCGACGACCGATCTCGCATCGTTGCGATTGATTCGATCGGCGACGATCCGATGGTTGCGATCGATCCAAGCCATGATCGATTCCGATCAGCAATGACCGATCCCAGACCGTTGCGATCGATCCGATCGGCGATGATCCGACGGTTGTGATCGATCCAAGCCATAATCGATCCCAGTCGGCGATGACCGATCCCGGACCGTTATGATCGATCGATCGACGACGATCCGATGGTTGCGATCGATCCAAGCCATGATCGATCCCGGTCGGCAACGATCGATCTCGCACCGTGCGATCGATCCGATCGACGACGATCCGACGGTTGTGATGGATCCAAGCCATGATCGATCCTGGTCGACAACGACCGATCATGCACCGTTGCGATCGATCCGATCGGTGACGATCCGATGGTTGCGATCGACAAATGCTCCATGATCGATCCCGATCGGCGACGACCGATCTCGGACCGTTGCGATCGATCCGATCGACGACGTTCCGACGGTTGCAATCGATCCAAGCCATGATCGATCCCGATCGACGACGACCGATCTTGCACCGTTGCGATTGATCCGATCAACGACGATCCGACGGTTGCGATCGATCCATACCATGATCCCGGTCGGCGACAACCAATCCGATGCATGTACCAAAATTAATTTTTTTAAAACAATCACGACGCATTTCATTGCGTCGCAATGTTTTATTTTTAATTTTTTATCTTTTAATTATATTTTATAAAATTTATTTTTTATAAAAAATGATGCGACACATTATTTGCATCGCTAAATAAAAAATTAATTTTTTAATTTTCTAATTTATTGCGTCGCTAATGCGTTGCTATTTAATAAATTATTTTTTTAAAAAAATATTGCGATGCACTGAAATCGTCGTAATATTTTATTTCATAATTATTTTTATTTTTTTTTAAAAAAAATATTTTTTTTAAAATATTACGATGTAATACTTACGTTGCTAAATAAAAATATTATTCTTATTAATTTTCTGTTTTATTGCGTCGCTATTACGTCGCTATTTAACATAAATAATTTTTTTAAAACCATTACGACGCACTGAATTGCGTCGCAATATTTTATTTCATAATTATATTTTATAAAAAATAATTTTATTTAAAATAATTATGGCGCAAGTATTGTGTCGCTAAATAAAAATTATTTTTTAATTTTCTGGTTTATTGCGTCACTATTTAACATAATTAATTTTTTAAAACATTGCGACACGCTGTGTTGCATCACAATCTTTTTATTTCATAATTATATTTTATAAAAATTAAAATTGAAAATATTGCGATGCATTACTTGCATCGCTAAATTAAAAAATTAATTTTTTTTAATTATCGGTTTATTGAGTCGTGAATGCGTCGCTAATTGCATCGCAATTTTTGTTGTCGCGGAGGCGTCGCAATGTGGTCGCAATTTAGCGACGCAATGATGCGTCGCTAAATTTGCGTCGCTATTTCAGTATTTTCTTGTAGTGTCTATATATTTTTTATTTTAAATTTTAAAATTTTAAAATTTTAATATATATATATATATATATATATATATAATTTAAATATATTATATAAAGTTAACGGGATGAGAATGGGTAAACAGGGATGGGGTAAAGAATACCATTTTCGAGCTGTTTACTCATTTAACCGTTAATGAGTAATCCCCATTACCCATTAAGCCATTTAGACTGAAGATTCCATGACTTGTTAAAAACGGTATCGGCTGGATAAACGACCAAATAAAAAAAATTACCATCCCTACACATAGCTTGTGGAAGCTTCCTGGGCGCGTGTCACCACCATTATTGTCTTAGGGGGAGAGGGGACTTCCAGCTTGATGTCGTAGAGCTTTCTTTCTCCTCTTGCCTTCCCCTACCTAGCGGCCAATCTGTTGATGCCAAATCACCCTTCTTGATCGTCTGTGAGCGTCTCGCTGCCTTTTTCGGGGAGTTCGAGATCTTTAGATGGCTCCTCATTGATTGGGATCTTGCAAAAAGTCCTGAGGGCCGGTGATTCAGACGGAGACCCTCCGATGCTCAAGTAAGTGGTTTGAATAACAGCACGAGAGTCTTGAGAGAGAGAGAGACTCTATGTGAGCGTTCAAGTGTGCATAGCTGGTCTAGGATCTCTCTTACTCATTTTATGGATAATTATGAGTCCCGAGGTGTAGCCACCTGGCAGGGGATGAGCGGCAAGGGATGCAACAATGGAGTGTGCCTCCCTCGTGGCGTGTCAGGGCTGGCCGGCCACATTCCATCCGGCATGGGCGGTTGTAGGCCGGTTGTTAAGCCTAGTTTTGTCAGACGCATCAATTGATGGGCCAGGTCTCGTCAAATATGATGGCTACAGAAAGGTTGGTAGGTCAGGTCTTGTTAGATATGATGAATGCAGAAAGGTTGATAGGCCATAAAGGCTATTCTTTATTTGGATCCCACTCTAGAGGCCGAGGCCGACTCCGAATGACGAGGCCGACTCCAGATGACTTTGAATGCTGAGGCCGACAATAGTGGACTCGACAGATCAGTGGTCGCCGCTTAGTGGTTGCGGACATGTCAGCCCCGCCGAGTGACTTCTGTTGTCTGCTGCATCATCATGTTTTCATTGATTGATCTCAGCCGTCGATTCAGCCGTAGCTTGATCAGCCGCATCACATTCCTTTCAGGCATTCTTTTCCATATCTTTGTACTTGAGAAAGAAGAAAATTTACTATTGATAATAAGATAATCGAAGCACCAGTATATTAACGTGACTGCGATCATTTTTACACGGCTATGATGCATCACCGGAACGAAAGGAGTGAGCTAAGCTCAATTATCTTGCACTTCCGTGGAAACACTTTAAAAGAAGCTCAAGCATGGCAACAGGCCTCGTCCTCCAGCTCCACCGCAATCACGCTTCCATCCTCCGCTGCCGTCCTCTTCTCCTTATAAACGTATCCTCTGGCCGATACCAAGAACGCCCCTAAATTGAGTACGCTGAGCACCGCCAGGAGCCAGTAGAAGTCGTAGAGCTTCCTTTCGTTGAGGTTGTCCGCCAGCCACGCTCCCCTCCCGCTCTCCCCCGTTATCTTTATGGACAATGCTCACCAGAGCCGAGCTGAAAAAGAAACCCAATGCCAGGGTACTAAGAAAGAGCCCGGTGCTCATGGTCTTCATCCCCTTGGGACATTCCCTCAAGAAAAATCCAGCTGGCCAATGTACGTGAACGCCTCCCCGGCGCCCACGAAGAAGAACTGGGGCACCAGCCAGAACACGCTCAGCGGACCCGTCGACCCCGGATCGACGGCGGAGGAGGAGTTCCCCGCCCACGCCGTGTGGAGGCGGCGGCAACCATGGCGACGATGGAGAAGACGAGGCCGGCGGCGATGCGCTGGAGCGGGGTGAGGCCCTGTGGGTTGCCGGTGAGACGGCGGGCGGCGGGGACGACGAGGCGGTCGTAGATGGGTACGGTGACGAGGATGGAGCCGACAAAGAAGACGGTGAAGGAGCCGGCCGGGATGCAGAATGAGGGGCCGATGCGGCGGTCCATGGTGGTGTGGCCTGGGAGACGGAGAAGGTGGTCATCTAGACGGTACAGAACATGATGGTGGTGGCCCATACCGGTAGCATCCGGATCACCTGCTTCACCTCTTCCACGTCGGTCAGCGTCGACAGCCGCCACTTGCTCTCCTCCACGGCCGGGTCCTTCATGATTGCTGCCCGGTCCAAGAAACTGACAGGCACGAATGGCAGAACGATAGCATGTCCCGGTTGGTGGTGTAAGACTTAATTTAAACATATTGATCATGATATCAATATATTATTATGATCGATAATTACCTCCAGCCATTATTATTAATGGTCTATCCGATGAGGGTAAGAATTCGATCTTCCTTGAATCAGCTGCACGGGATCTTGATCTTCCTTTCTTTAGGGATCTTGAACTTCCTCCTTCGATGGAGATCTTGATCTTCCTTTTCCTCGCGATGGATCTTGATTGAGTTCTTCTAATCAACGAGCCATCGCATTCTGATGGTGTATGCCCTCAGGATGTGCTCTTGATCAGGGACTCAATGCCAATGCCTCCGCTTATTAGGTTTTCCTTTCGATAACCATGTTGAAAACTTTAGGAAGGGTCCCTTTTTATACTCAATTCCTTCACCGCATGCTCCCATCAAGCAAGTGTTCAAATATTAAAGGGGGGGGCTGTTATCACTTCTTAATTGGAGAAACGCTGGTTAATAAAATAAGGATCATTAAAAGGCGACGGGTTATTACATTCTCCCACTTGGTTCATATATTTTATCAACACTGAACAAGAAACTAAATACATGAATCATAGCGATAGGTCCTCTATAATTGAGTATTATCTTCTATGTATTACAATGCATTCAATTTCTTTACCACTATTCCAAATGTGACAACATAACATAATGAATAAACCATATGTTTATTCAGAGTCCAAAAGAAAAGTTTGTCATTTCTCAAAAGTCATATAACGTGTACACCTGAATGAGAAATAAACAAATGATTGAAATAAGAGTTTCTTTGTACAAATTATTATCCATACAATTATATCATGGAACCAACTCCCATTCTTATCACATGATCCTTAAAATTCTTAATTGGCATGCCTTTAGTCAAAGGATCAGCTATCATCAATTCAGTGCTAACGTGTTCTATGACCACTTTGTTTTCTTTAACACGTTCTCTTATGGCTAAATACTTAATGTCGATATGTTTACTTCGACTACCACTCTTATGGTTTTTAGCCAAAAATACAGCAGCTGAATTGTCACAGTACAGTTTAATTGGCCTAGTAATAGAGTCAACAATTCTAAGCCCTGAGATGAAACTCTTCAACCATACACCTTGCGATGTAGCCTCAAAACAAACAACGAACTCCGCTTCCATAGTAGAGGTAGCAGTCAAAGTCTGCTTTGCACTCCTCCATGATATGGCTCCACCAGCTAACATAAATATAAATCCTGATGTTGATTTCCGAGAATCAACGCAGCCAGCAAAGTCCGAATCTGAGTAGCCCTCTATCTCTAAATGACCAGTTTGTCTATACATGAGCATGTAGTCCTTGGTCCCTTGAAGATACCTCATGACCTTTTTAGCAGCTCTCCAATGGTCTAAACCTGGATTACTCTGATATCTTCCCAACATTCCTACTGCAAATGCAATGTCAGGTCTTGTGCAAACCTGAGCATACATTAGGCTTCTAACAGTTGAAGCATATGGAATGTTGTGCATCTGTTCCCGTTCAAGTTCATTTTTAGGGCACTAGTTCAAAGCGAACTTGTCACCCTTCACTATAGGTGCAACACTTGGTGAACAATTTTTCATCCGAAATCTCTCAAGACTTTATTGATATAAGTTTCTTGAGACAATCCCAAAATGCCTCGAGATCTTTCTCTATGGATCTTAATGCCAATGACATAAGATGCCTCACTCATATCTTTCATATCAAAATTTTTGGAGAGAAATTGTTTCACCTCATATAGCAACCCTTTATCATTGGTTGCAAGTAGAATGTCATCCACATATAGGACCAAGAAATAAATTTTGCTCCCACTAACCTTCTGGTATATACATTGATCCATGATGTTCTCTTCAAAACCAAAGGAAGAGATCACATCATGAAATTTTAAATACCACTGACGTGAAGCTTGTTTCAATCCATATATGGATTTCTTAAGCTTGCAAACCAAATGCTCACCATCACCAGAGGAAAATCCTTCAGGCTGTTTCATGTAAACCTCTTCCTCTAGATCTCCATTAAGGAATGTGGTCTTCACATCCATTTGATGTAACTCAAAATCAAAATGAGCTACCAATGCCATAATTATTCGGAGAGAGTCTTTCTTGGATACAGGAGAAAATGTCTCAGTGTAGTCGATTCCTTCCCTCTGAGTGAATCCTTTGGCAACGAGTCTTGCTTTATATCTCTCAATGTTGCCTTGTGAGTCTTTCTTTATTTTGAAGATCCATCTACATCCAATGGCTTTTACACCATCAGGCAACTCAACAAGATCCCAGACTCGATTAGATGCCATAGATTCCATCTCGTCTTTCATGGCATTGAACCACAAGTTTGATTCCTTAGAACTCATGGCTTGTGAAAACGTTTCAGGATCATTTTCGGCTCCAATGTTATAGTCAGATTCATGTAGATACACAACATAATCACTAGGAATTGCTGATTTCTTTATTCTAGTTGATCTTCTTAATGTTGTGTCAATGACCTCTTGAGGAGTATCTTGCACAACTGATTGTTGATGAACAACACGATCTTCTAGATTACCATCAGCTTGTGAAATCTCAATGACTGGTTGTTGGGCACTTAATTGAGTTTGAGGAGTGCTATAAATAACAACCAATCCCTCACTTGAAGTGGAAGCTGGAATAACTGAATGATCTTTCTCAGAAGAAGCCAAATACTGAGATTGATCACTCCCACTGATCAAGTCATTCTCAAGAAATTTTGCATTTCTTGATTCCACAATCCTAGTGCTGTGAGATGGACAATAAAATCTATAACCCTTGGACTTCTCAGCATATCCAATAAAGTATCCACTAATAGTCCTTGGGTCTAGTTTCTTTTCTTGTGGATTATAGACTCTTACTTCAGATGGGCATCCCCAAACACGTATATGTTGCAGACTTGGTTTCCAACCTTTAAATAACTCAAATGGCGTTTTGGAAACAGCCTTGGTTGGAACCCGATTCAATATATACGCAGCAGTTTTAAGAGCTTCAGTCCACAAGGATTTAGGTAAGTTAGAGCTGACAATCATGCTCCTTACCATGTCCAATAATGTCCGGTTTCTCCTTTCAGCTACACCGTTTTGGTCAGGAGACCCTGGCATGGTGTATTGTGCAACAATTCCATTTTCTTCAAGAAACGAGCAAACGGACCAGGTGCTTGTCCATTCTCAGTGTATCTACCATAATATTCTCCACCTCTATCTGACCTCACGATTTTAATTTGCTTGCCGCATTGTTTCTCTACTTCTGCCTTAAATACCTTAAAGGCATCTAATGCTTCGTTCTTATTATGAAGTAGGTAGAGATACATATATCGTGAATAGTCATCAATAAATGAGATGAAGTATCTCTGACCATACGAATCCATATCTGGGCTACAGATATCCGTATGTATGATCTCCAGTATTTCCGAACTTCTCTTGGCATTTTTCTTGGACTTGTTGGTTTGCTTTCCCTTTATGCAGTCCACACAAGTGTCAAAATCAGTAAAATCAAGAGTATCAAGTACTCCATCTTTTACTAATCTTTTAATTCTCTCAATGGAGATATGACCTAATCTCCGATGCCACAAAATAGAGGAATTCTCATTTATAACACATCTTTTCATACCAGTTTGGGCGTGCATCACATTATAGGTGGTATTATTTTTCAAATTGATTTGGAAAAGATTGTCTGACAATGTACCATTCCCAATAAGCTTAGATTTATAAAATAAATCAACAGAGCTTTTATTAAAATTAAAGGAGTATCCTGCTGGTACAAGCCTTGACACTGAAATCAAATTTCTAGAGAAACTTGGAATATAAAATGTCTTTTCCAAATCCAAAACAAAACCAGAATGTAAAATAAGTCTGCACGTTCCAATTGCTTCCACATGTGAACCCATCTTGTTTCCTGAATAGATGCTTTGTTCACTTCCCAATGGTTTCCTTTGATTTAGAAAACCCTGCAAGGTATTTGAAACATGGATTGTAGAACCAGAATCAATCCACCATGTGTTATGACATATAACCAAATTGGATTCATGACATACGAATGAGGTTAGAGTACCTTTCTTGTCAAGCCAAGCTTTGAATTTGAGACAATCTTTCTTTATATGCCCTTTCTTCTTGCAAAAGAAGCACTTGGACTCCTTCTTGTCTTCTGTATGGATGGATACTTTACCCTTTCCTTTGCGTTTGGCTTTGGGAGCTTTAGTCTTCTCTGAGTGACTAAATGTGCACTTTCTCCCATTTCTAAAATCAGCCTCCCTTCCTCTTGAACACACATGGTCAGAAGTTCATTAATTGACCATTTGTCCTTATGTGTATTGTAAGATATTTTGAAGGGACTATATTGCTGTGGGAGTGAGCTCAAAATAAAGTGCACCAAGAAAGATTCTGACATCTCAACCTCTAGGGATTTCAACTGAGCCGCAATGTCCCTCATCTTCATGATGTGCTCACGCACACCTCCAACCGTAGTGAGCTTCATTGATGATAATTTTGTCATTAGGGTGCTAGCCATTGCCTTATCTGAAGACTCAAATTGTGCATCAATAGCCTTCAGAAGTTCCTTGACATTTTTGCACTCAGGAATTGAACCACGTATACTAGCAGAAATTTTAGTACGTATGAACATCATACTGAGGCGATTGGACCGTTCCCATCGTTCATACGCAGCAATCTCAGCCTGAGTGCTAGTAGATGTAACTGAATGTGGTTCATCCTTCCTGATAGCATAGTCAATATCCATGCACCCTAATTGAAGAAGAATTCTCTCCTTCCATAATTTATAATTATCACCACTTAAATCGGGAATGTCACATTTCATATCAGAAATATTAACAGGCAAAATAGCTGCATAAAAATAAAATCATGTTCATGTAATTGAATTTGAGGCATATAACTTGATGTCATGTTTTACCAATGTAAACATGCAATAACATGAATCAATAACATACAATAACTACCTGTGGGCTAAGTTATTATACTCAAATAGACTCATTAGCTTAATGATGTGACTAACAAATTATATTCCTTTCTTAATTCCTGTGGGTAATTAAGAAAATAATTTGTTATCGCATCCTAATTAATTATATTAGTGCAACAAAAATTCCTGTGGGATAAGATTCATTACATTAATATAATTAGTCACAATTAATGTCATCTAACCTTATGTGATCTTTGCAACTCAATATATAATTTTGATTAATCAAAGATGCTGTGGCTACTCCTCAATTAATCAACATCATATTGATCACATGACATTATATGCATATAGATTAACCAATTTAGCATGATTATTAGGTAGTGATCTTAATCAACGTAACATTTCCAAATCAAGATCTGAGTTAGTCAAATTGGCCAGGCCAGTGAAAGAGAAGTGGGGGTCCCCCCGTTGCTTTCCTTAGGTCAGTCAACGGAACCAATTAAGTAACCACAATCTCTTTACCTTTCTAGACACCAACTGACCAATCAGACCTTGAAAGGATTTGCACTGTGATTTTCACACTACCACCAAATTCATGCATAGAATAAATCTAGTATGCAGAACAGAAGACAACATTTCAATTATCTATTTAATGAATTTTAAATTATCATCTTAAGAAAAATTTTTGTTAATTAAAACACGTCCGGCCGTAGCTCATTATTCCCTTGGGCCAGTCTATGCAAAACACCGTAGGCATAGAGACTCAGGAGGCGTATTTTAATACAAAAATTTAAACTCAAGAAACAAATGATAAAATAAATCATGTTACATGATTTAATAAAACATTAAACAGATAATAAATGCATTTAAAATTCAACCAATCCAGATTTTAAATCCCATGAGAGAACGGAAAGACCATAAGCGAGAAAAGCGAAAACCGAAAGTTTTCTCTCTTTTTTTTTAATGTCACCGCATGTGGTTATGGAAGCCACGTTTCCGCTGCATTTCTTTCTTTAGTTTTTCTTTTCTTTAATGCTACGTTTCTTTTCTTTTCTTTCTTTAATGCTATCTCTTTAATACCAAAAAGAAATCCGGGAAACCTTTAATGCCAGAAAGAAATCTTTAATAGAAAAAAAGAGGCCACGTTTTGTTTCCGCAAAAATCGGAATCTGAAATAGGTTTAATGGTTTCTGTCAATTCCGTGAACAAAGATCAGAACTGATCGAAACCTGAGATCCGAAAAACTGAAAACGGAAAACACGCGGCATAAATTGCTTGAAAAGAGAAACTTGGATAGAAATCCTCACAAAATAAGGCAGAGGTTTTAAAGGCTCTGATACCAAATGTAAGACTTAATTTAAACATATTGATCACGATATCAATATATTATTATGATCGATAATTACCTCCAGCCATTATTATTAATGGTCTATCCGATGAGGGTAAGGAATTTGATCTTCCTTGAATCAGCTGCACGGGATCTTGATCTTCCTTTCTTTAGGGATCTTGAACTTCCTCCTTCGATGGATCTTGATCTTCCTTTTCCTCGCGATGGATCTTGATTGAGTTCTTCTAATCAACGAGCCATCGCATTCTGATGGTGTATGCCCTCAGGATGTGCTCTTGATCAGGGACTCAATGCCAATGCCTCCGCTTATTAGGTTTTTCTTTCGATAACCATGTTGAAAACTTTAGGAAGGGTCCCTTTTTATACTCAATTCCTTCACCGCATGCTCCCATCAAGCAAGCGTTCAAATATTAAAAGGGGGGCTGTTATCACTTCTTAATTGGAGAAACGCTGGTTAATAAAATAAGGACCATTAAAAGGCGACGGGTTATTACAGGTGGTGGAAGGAAAATAGAGCCAGTGTAACTTGCATTGTTTAACCGGGAGGAGTGAGTTTTTATCGGTTGAAGTTTTGGTTGGGCTTACCTCAGCTAGCATTATTCTAAGTTCTAACATTATCTTTGTTAATACCGTTTTATTGCATTCAGAACAGCGATATACTGCAAAACTAGCGGCCATTCTGTAACGGTTAAATAAGCAGACTCGTAAAACTCTAAATTAAGTAGCTCCGTATTTAAAATTTGGAAAAACACCAAAGTTAATCAAATCAACTCTCTCAAGCTTCATGAAAAGCGAGCTGCATTGTCAAAGCAACTTGCATGCCTTTCATCCAAGAGGACTAACTATAACAGACAAAAGTGCTTAAGAGTACTTAGTCTCAAGGAATGCGATGGGATTCGATAATATTGGCCTTTTGTTGCGTTTCGACATTAATAACATACCTGATACATGGCCCCCACCTCCTGTGTGAATAGCACCAATATTAATTTGCCCGCGACACCTGGCAGCTGGATTGCAGCAGAATCTTTAGTGGTTGAATGCCACTCCAAATGTCTTGGTGGGTTACGTATCTTTCTGCAAAACCTTACCTGTGGTCATCCTGCTTTCAATTGCACCTTTTTCTTCTTACCGATGCTGATGCTAGTGTTGTGGCTTTGTCTAGAATGAAATGTTCTACTCTGAGCCCTCCACGAAAAACGGAGAGCACGGCTAATCATCGCTACGTTTCCAACTCAGCTGCTTGTCTCATTTTGCAGTCGGCTAGTCCGATGAAAGAGATGTCAGAGAAGGATGGACGGGTGCTTTTAGATGCTTCTCGTTTCACTGTGACGTAGCATTGCCACAGTTCACAGGAAAGTGTCAGCTTGCACCTGCAAGCTGTAATTCTGTGCCACGACAAGGTAGGCCACGCTATCAAACTCAGCACCTTCGGTTTTTAATGCAATCAGACTACCTCTCACCCTCACCCTCACCCTCACCCTCGCGTCAGAGTGCAGAAAGGGGGAGCAGAAGGACTGGAGGAGAAAGGGAAAAAGGAAAAGAGGGGAGGGGTTCAACGATCAAAGCCATCAGAATTCAGAACCTACTGCGACCTCTCCAGTCTTCTGGAAAGTGGGCATGAACCGACCGACTCCCGAGCGGGCAAAAACCACCCAACTCTATTCGTTCGCCAACGTGGTTCACCAACTTTTTACCAATTCCCATCTGATGTGGCTGGTACAGTCACAATGCAGCCTTTCGAGTCGGTCCCGAGCATTCCTGATCGGCCCCGATCGGCCCCCGGCATCTTCTAACCTACCGAGTCGGCCCCGAGCATTCCTGATCGGCCTCGATCAGCCCCGGCGTCTCTAAGCCCGCCGAGTCGGCCCCGACCATTCCTGATCGGCCCCGATCGGCCTCGGCATCTCCAAGCCCGCCGAGTCGGCTCCGACCATTCCTGGTCGGCTTCGATCGGCCCCGGCGTCACTAAGCCCACCGAGTCAGCCCCGACCATTCCTGGTCGGCTCCGCTCGGCTCCGGCGTCTCCGAGCCCGCCGAGTTGGTCCCGACTATTCCTGGTCGGCCATGCTTGGCCCCGGCATCTTCGAGCCCGCCGAGTCAGTCCCGACCATTCCTGGTCGGCCCCGCTCGGCCCCGGCATCTTCGAGCCCACCGAGTCGGTCCCGACCATTCCTGATCGGCCCCAACAGCACCTCCTGGTCGATGGGGTTGGCCCCGACCATCCCTGGCCGGCCCAGCTCAGCCTCGGCACCCTCGGAAGGGTCGAGGCGCCCCCAATTTTTCCAGGTCAGTCGGCCAGTACAGTCCTGGCGGTTCAGGCCGCCACCTTTCTGATTCGCACCACCTGACAACGCCAGATCCAACCACCCACTGGCCACGCTGCTGATAGGACTGGACCCAACTACCTGATAGCCCCACTGGCTGATGGGACGTAGCCCACCAACTACCGTTTTTTCCCTCTCTGATGGGACAGGACCCACCAACCAGCTCAGATTCATGCAACCCCCAAGAACTCCGCGGACATTCATTTTTCACGGAATCCCACGTGGTCATGCAAGTGTCAACCCCCTATAAAAAGGTGAATTCACTCAATAATCAGGTACGATAAAAAGAACTCAGAGGATTGCTATCCCAATACCCAGAGAGGAATTCCTCCTCCCTAGGGGCTCTTTTCATCTAAAAAGGAGCTCATTCGAGCTCTTCCTCAGCTGTGACCTCGGTTGCTAACTTGAGCGTCGGAGGGTCCCCACCGGAGCATCTCTCCGATCCTGGACTTTTTGCAGGTAGCCCGGCAAGACAAGGATCCATTAATCAATCTGCCTCCTTCTCTCGATATTCAGGACCAGTGATCGGGCGTCATCAGATTGGCGCGCCAGGTAGGGGGCGCTCAGGGTTCCCTGTGTTACATATCGACGAACTTTTGCTCCCCCATCTCCTCTTCTTCAAGCCATGGTGGTGACGCGAGCTCAGGACGCTTCCATCAGCTGTCCAGCGGGGCTTCCCCTACTAGTTAGGCAGTAGGAGGCCAATCCCCCTGCTACCGATCTTCCCGTCACTCGTCCACCACCAGATGCAGCTGTCCAAACTGCGAAGCAGCTAGCAAATCTCACCCAGCAAGTCCAAACCCTCACCTCTATGGTCCATGGACTCCAGAAGCAACAATCCATGGCCACCCAGCACCAACTGCTCCCCCCGCCAGTTAGCAGTCAGCTGGGGGAGGCCCTCCTCAGCGGGAACCTGATCGTCGTCAGGTTCCCCTAGGAGGCAGGTCTCCCCTAGGAAGCCTCGCCGTGAGCCCCCCAAGCGGCCACGGTCCCCCGATTGTGGCTCCAGCAAATTTCTCCCGAGCAGCATCGTCAGGAGGAGCCAAAGCGGAAGTCCCGGCTCTCGCGTCCTTCTCCTTCTTTTTCTTCCTCTTCTTCTTCCTCCCAGCCATCTCGGAGGGCCCCGACAATCAGCCGCCAGGCGGAGGAGCGCCTGGACGAGTACAATAGGCGACTGGATGAGCTCGCTAAGAAAATCAATCATCAACCGGAGGAGGAATTTGACACCCGTCCTCTTTACACCCGTCGGATATTGAAGGAGCCTGTCTCCTCCAGATTCTGTTTTTCTCAGATAGATCCATACGATGGTACAACAGATCCTCTCGACCATCTTGAGAGTTATAAAGCAATGATGCGAGTCCAAGGTGCTTCGGATGCCCTTCTCTGCAAAGCCTTCCTCGCCACTCTACGGAAGGCCGCTCGCGCGTGGCACTCGCGCATGTCCCCTCACAGCATCGACTCCTTTCGATAGCTGGAGAGGGCCTTCTTGGCACATTTCGATGCCTGTCGGCGGATTCCAAGAGTGGCAGACAGTCTCTTCTTCGTGTGCCAGGAGGGGGAGTCGCTACGGGACTTTGTGTCCTGACTTAAGGCTACCGCTCTCGAAGTTTACCATATGGATGATGCGGTGGCAACGCTAGCGCTGAAGCGGGGACTCCTCCCGTCCCGCTTCACCTTTTTCTTTGACAAGAAGCCCCCGAGTTCCTACTTCGACCTCCTCCTTCGGGCTCAGAAGTACATCCGTGCGGATGAAGCTGACTTCACCCACCGAGAATCCTCGAGGAGCTCCAGCCACAAGCCCGCTCGCCCCGAGCCGAATGGACCCCCTCGACACCGGCGGTCCGACCTGCCTCGCCGATCCAACAACAGGCGTCGAAGCCCCGTTCCTGACAAGAGCAAGCTCACACTCCTTCTCGCCCCTCGATCTCACATCCTTATGGGATCGAGGGCGAGCCTTATCTCCAGCGCCCTCCTCCTATGAAGAAAGGTCCTCCCCGTGACAAGAGCCGTTATTGCCGGTTCCATCGGGATTACGGCCACGACACCGACAGTTGCTTCAGTTTAAAGCGGGCCATAGAGGAACTCATCCAATGAGGCTACCTCGGCAAGTATATCCAAAAGGCGCCGCAGCCGCTGTCGACCCTCATGGGGCCTCCGCCTATTCAAGCCATCGTCGATAACACTCCCACGGAGCGGACGATCGGGATGGTGTCCTGGGGAGCAGCTCCTTCGTCCAAACGCCCGAGGGGGAAGGAGGCGCCAAATAATGTAATTTCTGGGGGGGAGTCTGTTGTCGTTGAAAATGTAAACAATGAAGGCGACATCGTCTCTATGACGATCGCCAAGCACCCTGTAAAGAGGATATTGGTTGATAGTGGTAACTCAGCTAACATCCTTACCTACGATGCATTTGTTCGGATGGGATTATCTCTTGACTCCCTTCGACCTGTGATGGCTCCCTTAGTCGGGTTCACAGGGGATTCAGTAAAGGTCAAGGGCAAGATATGTTTGCCCGTGATGGCCGGAACACCACCACGTCAAAGCACAGTGATTATGAAGTTCTTAGTTGTACGTGTCCCCTTAGCGTACAACGCCATTCTTGGGCGTCCGGGCCTCAATCTTTTGGATGTAGTTATCTCCACCTGGCATTTACTGGTGCAGTTCCCCACTGGTGAAGGAGTCAAAGAGATGCACGGCGAAACTAGCCCAGTCCTGCCTTGTTATCACACAGTGTCAAGTCCTTTGGAAGCTGAATCAACTTTAGAAGCGCATGATCCTAGAGATTCCAGTAAGGGAGGAGAACTAGCCGAGCACCTCTTAACTTTCCCTCTTGGAGACGACCCGGCGAAGACCATGCGTGTCGGCAGACTCCTTTCCCCGGAGGACCGGGAGCGTCTCTTAACCTTCCTGCGGGTTAACTCAGACGTTTTCGCTTGGTCGGCATCTAACATGCTCGGCATCCCTCTAGAGGTGATCACCTACAAGCTCAACATTGACCCAAGGCACCGTCCAATCCGCCAAAGGAAAAGAAGCTTCGCTCCCGATCGGCAAAAGGCTATCGATGAAGAAGTCAACAAACTGCTCAGTGCCGGCCACATCCGGGAGGCACATTACCCTAGTTGGTTGGCTAATGTGGTCATGGTGCGAAAGGCAAGCGGGAGCTGGAGAATTTGTATCGACTTCACCGACCTTAACAAGGCATGTCCAAAAGACAGTTTTCCCCTGCCAAGGATAGATCAGCTGGTGGATTCCACCTCCGGGCATGAGCTCCTCAGTTTTATGGACGCCTACTCCGGATATAATCAGATAAGAATGGATCCCAATGACGAGGAGCACACATCCTTTGTAACGGAGAAAGACATTTATTGCTACAAGGTGATGCCTTTTGGCCTCAAGAATGCGGGAGCAACCTACCTGAGGTTAATGAACAAGGTGTTCCAAGATCAGCTAGACCGGAATATGGAGGTCTATGTGGATGACATGCTGACAAAGAGCACCCAGCCTCCAATCACGTCTCTGACTTAGAGGAAACTTTCAATAACCTCCATCGTTTTCAAGTCAAGCTGAACCCCAAGAAATGTGCTTTCGGGGTCACGGCGGGCAGGTTCCTGGGTTTTATGGTGACCCATCGGGGAATCGAGGCAAACCCAGAGAAGATCAGTGTCATCCTTGACATGAGGCCACCGTCCAGTAAGAAGGAAGTGCAACGACTAACGGGAAGAGTGGCGGTTCTGAGTCGTTTCCTCTCCAAATCGGCCGAGAGATGTTTACCCTTCTTCAAGGCCCTGCGGAAGTGAACAGCTTCGAGTGGACAGACGACTGCCAGAGAGCCTTCGACGGGTTGAAGGCATTTCTGTCCTCCCCACCGCTCCTGTCTAAGCCAAGGGATGAGGAAAGCCTTTTCCTATACCTTGCCGCTTCTTCGGAGGCTGTTAGTTCGGTCTTGGTGCATCTCGACACTGACGGGACCCAGAGACCCATCTATTATGTGAGCAAGGTCCTCTATGACGCAGAAGTTAGGTACTCCAAGACAGAGAAAGTTATCTTCGCCCTGATAGTCTCCGCTCGATGTCTCCGCCCATACTTTCAAGCCCATCCCATCGTGGTGCTCACGGACCAGCCCCTCCGAGCCATCCTGGCCCGTCCAGATACCTCAGGCCGACTCACCAAATGGGCCATCAAGCTAGGAGAGTTCGACCTCTCCTTCCAGGCGCGACCGACTCTGAAGTCCCAAGTTTTAGCCGACTTCCTTGTTGAGTGCACTTGGGTGGATGAGGCGGCTCAGGAAGTTACCAAGGAGCAGCGTGGGCCCGAACCAAGCGGCGATGGAGAAACTTGGATCCTTCATGTGGACGGCGCGTCAAACTCTCAGTGAAGCGGCGCCGGCCTCATTCTCGTCGGGCCGAGCGGTGAGAGGATAGAATGCGCCCTGCGGTTCCTATTCGAAGCCACCAATAATCAAGCTGAGTATGAAGCCCTACTGGACGGATTAAGGCTAGCCCGAGAGTTTGGAATAAGGCGTCTCGGGCTTTCACAGACTCATAACTCGTCTCCGGGCAAATCAATGGAGAGTACGAGGCGCGTGACCCTATTATAACTCGGTACTTGGCTAAGGTTCGGCTCTTGACCTTCCCCTTAGCTTACTTCAGTATCAGTTACATTCCCCGAAGTGAGAACGCCAAGGCCGACATCCTTTCTCGTCTGGCTACCTTTGCCGACGGCATGGCAAGGGACGCTTACATCGAATACTTAGAAAGGCCCAGCATAGAGGATGGCGAGGAAGTCCTCCGCTCACCCAAGAGCCCACATGGATGGATGCCTACGTCCGCTATCTCACTGACGGCACTCTCCCTGACGATCGCAATGAAGCCAGGCTACTCAAGTGGCGGGCCTCCAAATTCATCCTCCTGGACGGGCATCTATACAGAAGGTCGTTCTCCTAACCCCTGCTCAAGTGTGTAGGACCCACCGACGCCGACTACATCCTCAGAGAAATCCACGAAGGCATCTGTGGGAATTATCTGGGGTGTAGGTCCCTAGCCCAGAAGGCTCTCCGTCAGGGATACTTTTGGCTCACTATGAAGGAGGACGCGACCAAACTAGTTCAGAAGTGCAATGGTTGTCAGCGCCATGCACACATCTAGCATCAACCGTCCACCCTGCTGAACCCACTCTCGGCTCCTTGGCCTTTCGCTCAATGGGGAATGGACATCCTCAGGCCATTCCCCCCAGCTTCAGGGCAGCAGAGATTCTTGCTAGTCGCCATCGACTACTTCACCAAATGGGTCGAGGTCGAGGCACTGGCTAAGATCACTGAAAGTAAGGTCAAATCCTTCTTCTGGAAGTCGATCATATGCCGTTTTGGCCTACCTCATACCCTCGTCACAGACAACGCCGACAATTCAACTATGAAGCATTTAAGACTTTCTGTGATGAGCTAGGCATTCATCACCGATTCACCTATGTCGGCCACCCCCAGACCAACGGAGAGGCCGAGGTCATGAACCGCACCATTCTGATAGGGCTCAGGACCTGGCTGAATGGGTCCAAGGGTCGATGGTGGAGGAACTCCCCAATGTGATATGAGCTTACCATACGACCCCCAGGGCCCCGACGAGCGAGACTCCCTTCAGTCTCATCTTCGGATCTGAAGCCGTCATTCCTGTTGAGATCGGACTGCCCAGTCCACGCATGGAGTCCTTCAGTGAGGAAAACAACTCCACACTGATACGGGCTAATCTAGACTTCATCGACGAAGCACATGACCGGGCGAGGCTGCGCATGGCGACCTTCCATCAGCGAGCGGCCAAGTACTACAATGCCCGAGTTTGTCCCAAGGTCTTTCACCGTGGAGACCTGGTCTTGAGGAAGGCTGAGGTATCCAAGCCTACAGAGGGGGGCAAGCTATCCCCCAACTGGGAGGGTCCTTATCGCGTCGCTGAGACACTTCATCGGGGGGCATACAAACTAGAAGAGCTCGACGGAAGACCTATTCCGCATACCTGGAATGCGGATCACTTTCGTCAATATTATCAATAATGTATTCCCCTAAAATATAAGTAATAAAGGGGTCCCTTCCAATGTCACAGCATGTTCTCCCCTGTATCCAAGGACCAGATCTCACAAAAGGAGCTCGCCGGCATCGCAGGTAACAAGACACTACTCAGCCCCGGCACGGCGGTGCCTCCGAGTCGGTTAAGACCCTAACAGCACCGTACCCAGTCGAGTCGCCACTCGGGCAGCACACAAACCCCCGAGGTGGTTCAAAAGGAGCTCGCCGGCATCGCAGCTAACGGTACACCACTCGGCCCCGGCACGGCGGTGCCCCCGAGTCGGTTAAGACCCTAACAGCTCTGTACCTGGTCGAGTCGCCACTCGGGCGGCACACAAACCCTCGAGGTGGTTCGAAAGGAGCTCGCCGGCATCGAGGCTAACAGGACACCACTCGGTCCCGGCACCGCGGTGCCCCCGAGTCGGTTAAGACCCTAACAGCTCTGTACCCGATCGAGTCACCACTCGGACAGCATGCAAACCCCCGAGGTGGTTCAAAAGGAGCTCGCCGGCATTGCGGCTAACGGGACACCACTCGGCCCCAGCACGGCGGTGCCCTCGAGTCGGTTAAGACCCTAATAGCCTCGTACCCGGTCTAGTCGTCACTCAGGCGGCATTCAAACCCCCGAGGTGGTTCGAAAGGAGCTCACCGGCATCGCGGCTAACGAAACACCATTCGGCCATGGCACGGCGGTGCCCCCGAGTCAGTTAAGACCCTAACAGTCCCATACCCAGTTGAGTCGCCACTTGACGGCATGCAAACCCCCGAAGTGGTTCAAAAGGAGCTTACCGGCATCACGGCTAACGGGACACCACTCAGCCCTGGCACGGCGGTGCCCTCGAGTCGGTTAAGACCCTAACAGCCCTATACCCGATCGAGTCACCACTCGGGCGCCACGCAAACCCCCGTGGTGGTTCAAAAGGAGCTCGCCGGCATCGCGGCTAATGGGATACCACTCGGCCCCAGCACGGCGGTGCCCCCTAGTTTGGTTAAGACCCTAACAGTCCCGTACCTGGTCGAGTCGCCACTCGGGCGGTACGCAAACCCCCAAGGTGGTTCGAAAGGAGCTCGTTGGCATCGCGGCTAACGAGATACTACTTGGCCCCGGCACGACGATGACCCCGAGTCGGTTAAGACCCTCAGGCGGCACACAAACCCCCGAGGTGGTTCAAAGGTCGAGATTGCTCTAAAGGGCCCTGTTTGGCCCTCACAGACTCCGAGCCGGCCGGCTCGGCCCCGACCTCTCCCGGTCGGCCCCGACCTCTCCCGGTAGGCCCTGACCGGTCCAGGCATCTCCAATATTGACCGAGTCGGCGTAGGCCTCCCCCGGTCAACCCCACTCAGCCTCGGCATCTCCAAATTGGCCGAGTTAGCCCCAACCATCTCTGGTCGGTCCCAACGCCTTCAAGATTAATCTTAGCACTAAGTCGCCTGTGGATCATTCCAAGCCTTCAGAGGATTCATGCGCGGATGAGTCCCCCTTTGAACAGTCTACAACAACATAAGGTATCTCAAGTGACCTTCCACATAGCCGGCTTACATCCTGGAGATGCTTTGGCCAGTCCAAAACTGCGATTCGGCTATGACATTGTCGATATGCGCAACGTTTAAAGTTGAGAAAACATTTCAGAAGGAAAGCCCTCCCCCCTTTATCAACAGGTACGGGACCAATATCGCTCAAGTTAACAGGCGCATGTGTTACTAATAATTCAGAATAAAACTGAATTATCTTAACTAAATGAATTGATATAGAAAGCGAAGGACCACATATGTTTCAGGGCTTCCTAATTATGCATCGAAGGAAATATTTATAACGCAAATCGCCGATCAAAGCCAATACAGGGGCAGCTGTGTCGCTTCATCCCGCTTAAGCCACGCTCTCTATCCAGATAGAGGAGAAGTGAAATTATTAATTTATTATGGTACTTCATAGCAGTATTGGTGCATATAATTGCAAAACCAATACTAGCGGGAACACTGGGGGACGTATCTTGGTTGTCTATTATTGAGGGATAAAATTACCATTTCATAAATAATCATGCAAAGGGGCTAGGATCAACCCTGACTCGTACGTGCTGAACAATACCCGCTAGAGACAAGTCAGCCTCAGTGGATCGGGACGCCTTAGCCTCTCACCGAGCCAAGGATTCCTAATGCGCATGCATCACATCTCTCGGCTTCAGCCGGCTATATCATCTCTCGGCCTCAGCCGAGCTATATCATCTCTCGGCCTCAGCCGAGCTATATTGTCTCTCTCGACCCCGATCGAACCATCCGACTGTGCCTCGTTAGCCGAGTCATCATTATGCCCCGGCTAGACCCGGGCACTCAAGGACCTC
Organism: Calamus simplicifolius; assembly: GCA_900491605.1. NCBI lineage: Eukaryota > Viridiplantae > Streptophyta > Magnoliopsida > Arecales > Arecaceae > Calamus > Calamus simplicifolius. The sequence goes on along the minus strand of UESW01004231.1, from coordinate 863,794 downwards.
TGCGGAATTCGGTACGGAAGAGTTCAAATCCGTAAGATTCCAAATAGAAATCATATCTGAGAGTGGCCTAGAACCCTGGAGCCTATATACCCGCCAAATCTCGAGACATCAACCAGCTCTCCCAGCCATCGATCCTCTAACCAACAAGATGTGAATCTTACTGACCTCATAACAAACTAGATTCAAATCCTAATGACTTTTGGACCCACGATGCCCCCAGGGAATCAGGTGATCCTCTATAAATAGAGTCGTCTGCCGACTCCTCATATATGCGCACTTGCTCACTGGCACACTCTCTTTCTGCCTTAACTTCCCCTATTTTCCGCCATTAGCGCTCTGCTCAGAGCTCTGAAAGGCCACCCTTGGAGAGACTCTTTAGCGAGAGCCTTCTCCTCTTGTTTGTTGGTTGCCGATTCCCGCTGACTTGAGCGTCGGAGGGTCTTCCACGGAGGGCCTTTCCCAACACCTCTCGCATGAGGACTGTTTTGCAGGTTCGCCCAAGAGGGAGCCCAATCGCGCTCGAGTCGGAGGACAAATTTTAGCAGCAAAAAAATGACGCTAGAGGAAGGGCCCTCAAGTTCCATAAACTTGTGATTCAGGAGACAAGGGTCTCGACCTGAAAGAGAACTCCTCCCATGGCCAACCGAAGAAAGGCTACCTCCGAAGCCCGGGATCAGGTCACCTCCCAAAGACCTGATCCGATGAGCAGTATAGCGCCACCACCGCCGCCAGTTGAGACTCCATCACCACCGGCGGCCCCAGTGACCCAAGACCAGTTTGCCTTACTGGTCCAGCAAGTCCAGGCTCTAACCCACTTGATTCAGGGATGTTTTGAAGCTCCCCGACTAGTCGCTCCTGCCTCGCATCCTCCTGAGGAGAATGCAGCCCCCGCTCATCCGGCGATCTCCTCTTCTGGCTCGCATGGGGTCGCAGACCCCTTCGCCGCCCTAGGGAAGCTGAGCCAGCCTCCCAAGGAGGCCGTGGCAAAGATCTTCCCCGATCTCGACGGGCCTGATCTATCTCTCCAGTGTTCTCTCGCCACGACTCGACACCGTCTCATTTCTCTCCTCGTATGGCCCCTCCTGTTGTGCCTGAAAAGATCTGCCAGCAACTCTGGGAGATGCGCCAGGAGTTAGATGCCGCCAAGCAGGCCCATCCGCTCCACCATCAGACGGAGCATGGCATTCCCTTTTCAAGGGAATCATGGAGGAAGTGATTCCCTCCCACGTGAAGCTGCCTGCCATCAAGCCCTATCATGGGGCATTCGATCTCAATGACCACCTCAGCAGCTTCAGATCGATCATGATGTTCCACGGGGCATCAGATGTGGTCCTCTGTCGTGCCTTCCCCTTCACCCTCAGGGGATCCGCTCGAACCTGGTTCAATGCTTTGAAACCAATTCCGTTAGTTCATTTAATGAGCTGAGCCGCCTCTTTATCAACCAATTCGTCAGCAGCCGTCGTCACCGGTGGAGATCCAACTCCCTCTCTGAGGTTAAGTAGAGAGAGGGGGAGTCCTTGAAGAAATATCTCGGCCATTTTAACACGGCCATGTTGGAAGTGGACCACCTTAATCATGAGGTGGCCATGTCTATCCTAGCAGGCGGAGTATTGAAGGAGAGTAACTTTTACCTGGCACTGGAGGTCAGCTACCCTCAGAACCTCTTCGACATAATGGCTCTGGCGGACAAATATGCCAGAGTCAAAGAATCGCTGAGAGCTGCCCGCACCGAGCTGACAAGGAAAAAGGAGCCCAAGGGCTCGGACAAGCACCGATCCGCCCGCCAGCCAAGTCCGCCTCGCCGCCAAAGGGTTCCTCCGCCCCCACCGAGGAACCACACCCGGAGGCTGCCAAGGAGGTTCAACTGGTTCACTCCGCTCACTGCTTCAAGGAAGGAATCCTCATGGCGATAGAGCACCAGCTCCCTCGACCACCTCCTCTCCGAGGAAATGCTACCAGAAGAGATCCTACCAAATACTGCCGCTACCATCAGGATCATGGCCATGACACTGAGGAGTGCTGGCAGCTGAAGAACAAGATCGAAAGGCTCATCCAGCGGGGTAGGCTGGACCAATTCAGGAGAGCACCCGAGCCAAGGAACGGGGGCGATCGTCAACCTGAGCCTCAGCAACCTCCTCCTCTGAATCCTCTGGTCGCTGGTCACATTAATATGATTGAGGCAGTTGGCAGTCCGTCGAGTGGGTGGAACGATGAAGGAGGTTCAGCGCCAAAGAAAGCACGAACAAATGAGCTCTCCTTCTCTGATAGCGACCTCCAGAAAATACAGTTCCCACATGATGATGCGTTGGTTGTATCCCTTAATCTAAACAACTATGATGTAGATCGAATTCTCATTGATAGTGGAAGCTCCGTCAATGTTTTGTATCTCGATGTGTTTCTGAAGATGAAATTGCTTATGGAGAATCTCCGAGCTGTGGACTCCACCCTAATGGGGTTCACCGGTGATGTTATCACCCCAGAAGGAGTCGTGACCTTGACGGTCCGTGCAGGAACTTGGCCTTCTGTTGCCACAGTCCATACAGATTTTTGGTGACCAAGCTTGATCGCCCTACAATGCAATTTTCGGGAGACCCGGCCTGATGTCCCTTAAAGCCGTTGTCTCCATCCCGCACCTAGCAATGAAGTTCCCTATCGGATGGGGAGTGGGGGTAGTCCGAGGAAACCAAGCTGTAGCTCGCAGTATTTCGTCACCAGCCTGCAATCCAAATTGCCCGAGGTTGATGGATTGGACACTCGGAAAGATTTTGCCGAACAATGGGGAGAACCAGCTGAAGAGCTGGAGGAGGTGCCGCTGAATGAAGCCCGGCCAGACCGAACTATAAAGATCGGGTCACTGCTAAAAGGAAAACCTCGGACGGAGCTGATCGACTTTCTTTGAAGGAATGCTGATGTTTTCGCCTGGTCAGCTTCCGATATGCCGAGAATCAGCCCGGATGTTCTCGTCCATCGTCTTAATATGGATGAGATGTCCCGGCCCATAAAGCAGAAGAAGAGGAGCTTCACCCCTGAGCGGCAGAAGGCGATTGAGGAAGAAGTCGACAAACTTGTTAAGGCAAACTTCATTCGGGAGGTAAACTATCCAAGCTGGCTGTCTAATGTCGTCATGGTAAAGAAGTCGAATGGCAAATGATGGATCTGCATCGACTTCACTGACATCAATAAAGCTTGCCCGAAGGACATCTTCCCTCTCCCACGGATCGATCAACTTGTAGATGCTACTTCAGGGCATCAGATGCTAACCTTCATGGACGCCTATTCCGGTTACAATCAAATCCGAATGGTGCCTCAGGACGAAGAAAAGACTGCCTTCATAACCGATTGGGTACATATTGCTACCGTGTCATGCCTTTTGGTCCGAAGAATGCAGGTGCAACTTACCAAAGGCTGGTCAACAAGGTCTTCAAGGAGCAAATCGGATGAAACATGGAGGTATATGTCGACGACATGCTGGTCAAAAGAAAAGAAGCATCCCAGCACATTGAGGACCTCACTGAGAGCTTTGCGACGCTCGAAAAATATCGGATGAAGCTCAATCCAACGAAGTATGCCTTCGGTGTCAATTCTGGGAAGTTTCTGGGCTTCATGGTTTCTCAGTGAGGCATCGAAGCTAACCTGCAGAAGATTTAAGCCCTTCAGCAAATGACACCCCCAACATCTATCAAAGAGGTCCAGCGCCTGATAGGAAGGGTCGCAGCCCTCAACCGCTTTGTAGCTCGATTGGCCGAAAGGTGCCTTCCCTTCTTTAAAGCTCTCCGATCTGCCAAGAATTTTCAATGGACTCCCGAGTATCAGAAATCATTCGAGGACCTCAAGAGGTATCTTGGCTCTCCACCCGTCCTCAGTAGCCCCAACTCAGGAGAGATGCTATTCCTGTACTTGGCGGTCTCAGAAGGCGCAATTGGCTCGATTTTGGTCAGAGAAGAGAAAAAGACTCAAAAGCCGATCTACTATATCAGCAAACTGCTCCGAGACGCTGAGACAAGGTACACCCGGATCGAGAAGTTGGTTTTTGCCCTGGTAATGTTGGTTCGAAGGCTGCTGCCATATTTCTAGTCGCATTCTATGATAGTTCTCACTGACCAACTCATTAAGGCGGTGGTTCATCGCCCGGAGACATCAGGAAGGATGGCTAAATGGGCCGTCGAGCTAAGCGAGCATGACATCCGATACCAGCCTTGCCCGACCATCAAGGCCCAGGTTCTAGCTGACTTCCTCCTTGAATGTACTATCCCAGAGGATGGTTCCACTCCAGACTCCCTCGAGCAACCGAAGCCTGACGCCCCGTGGCTGCTCCATGTTGACGGATCATCCAATGCCGGTGGCTTAGGCGCTGGCCTAATCCTCACCAGCCCAGAAGGGGCTACCTTCGAGTATGGTGTTCGCTTCTCCATCCCAGCTTCCAATAATGAATCCGAGCATGAGGCTCTGCTCGCTGGACTTCGAATCACCCGTGACCTCAAAGTGAAGAAGTTAAATGCCTTCACCGACTCTTAATTAGTGGCTGGCCATGTGCGGGGCTAGTTTGAGGCCCGAGAGCCAAACATGATTTGGTATCTCTAGCAGGTGCGGGACTTGCTTTCCCACTTCTCTGAATTTGAAGTTATCCAGATCCCCAGATCCGAGAATGCCCGTGCCGATCTATTATCCCGACTGGCGACTACGGAATCAATGAGTGCCGAATGAAAGTTTCCCCTGGAAATCCTGGAAAAGCCTAGCATCACGGAGGCAGACCGAGTGATGCAGATCGAGACTGAGCCATCCTGGTTCGACCCCATCTCGAGGTATCTCAAAGAAGGGTCGCTCCCAGCCGACCGTAAGGAGGCAAGAAAGCTGAAATTGCAAGCTGTCCACTATGTGTTGGTCGACGACCAGCTCTATAAGCGATCATTTTCCATGCCATTGCTCAAGTGACTTCGCCCATCTGAAGCTGATTATGCTCTTCGGGAAGTGCATGAAGGAATTTGTGGCAACCATTTGGGGAGTCGATTTCTATGCCATAAGGTGCTGCACCAGGGGTACTATTGGCCCACTATGCAAAAGGATGCTGATGATCTCGTCCGAGCTTGTGACTCATGTCAGAGACACTGCAAGAGGCTCCCCTCCACCAGTTTAGTCCCCATATCCTATGCTTGGCCCTTTGCCAAGTGGGGGATGGATATTCTTGGCCCTTTCCCCTTCGCCACGGGACAGAGAAAATTTTTGTTTGTCGCCATCGACTACTTCACCAAGTGGGTGGAGGCTGAGGCAGTTGCCCAAATAACCGAAGCTTGGGCCAAGGACTTAGTGTGGAGATCCATTATCTACCGCTTCGGCCTCCCGCATGCAATCATCACTAACAATGGCAGGCAGTTTGATAACCCAAAGTTCCGAGGTTTCTATGAGGAACATGGGATTTGCCACCGCCTTACATCGGTGGGGCATCCACAAGCCAATGGTGAGGCCGAAGTAACTAATCGGACCTTGCTTCAAGGGAACAAAATTCGGCTCGCCAGAGTCCGAGGTGGATGGGCGAACGAACTTCATCACGTCCTATGGGCTTACCGCACTACCCAGAGAATCCCCACCGATGAGACCCCATTTTGGATGGCCTTTGGCACGGAAGTCGTCATCCCTGTGGAGGTAGGACTCCCTTTTCCGCGAGTGGAAAGCTACTCAGAGGAAGCTAATGAAGAGTAACCTCACACCAATCTCGACCTGGTAGAAGAGATCAGAGAGAAAGCTCGAATCAGAATAGCTGCATACCAGCAAAGAGTGGCTCATTACCACGCCTCCAGAATCAAAGGAAAATCCTTCTCACCCGGTGACCTCATCCTTTGGAAAGCGTCCGTTTCCAAACCGCTAGAGCAAGGAAAGCTGTCGCTAAACTGGGAAGGCCCTTATCAAGTGGCAGAAGTCGTCGGACCCGGCAACTACAAGCTCCAGGATTTGAACGGAAAATTCATTCCCCGGACGTGGAGTTCGGATAACCTCAGCATATATCACCAATAGAGTACGCTCTCTATAGACTTTCCCCATTTACAGCTTTGGTATCTTGTTTCTATTCTCCGCGGCACGATTGCTACAGTCGTTTTTTCTGAAAGGTCGTAATAGAAAACAGATATCGCTTACACATCCATTCTCAGCGCAACCGAGCTATCTCTCGAGCCAAAATCTCCATACCTTGGTAGGGCCGAGCCTCGAATCAAATCTTCATACCTCGGTAGGGCCGAGCCTCGAATCAAATCTCCGTACCTCGGCAGGGCTGAGCCTTGAGTCAAATCTCCGAACCTCGGTAGGGCCGGGCCTTGAATCAAATCTCCGTACGTTGGCAGGGCCAAGTAAAATATCAAGAAACTTCGTTCGGATTCGGGCAGCTTACAAGCCCCAGCCAGACCAAGTGGTCGCCAAAACTTCGTTCGAATTCGTGCAGCTTACAAGCCCCGACAGGACCAAGTGGTCTCCAAAACTTTGTTCGGATTCGGGCAGCTTACAAGCCCCAGCTGGACCAAATGGTCTCCAAAACTTCGGGCAGCTTACAAACCCCGGCCGGTACTAAAGAGTAAAAGCCTCGGCCAAAGCCGAAGTGCATATCCATTCCTTATCAAAAGCCTCGGCCAAAGCCGAAGAGCGTTGCTTATCAAAAAATCTCGGCCAAGGCCGAATGATAAGAACAAACCTCTGGAAATAACAACGGACATGAAAGTTGCAGAAATATTCTTTTTCATTCATCACAAAAAGGGCAAAAAAGAAAGTAAAAGATACATGAGCCCTCACTGGGCCTTATCATCTTCTCCGGGAGCCGTCGAACCCTCCCCACGCCGAGCTGACTCAGCAACCTTTCGTTGAAGGGATGCTACTTCCCCCTCCAGCCGATCGTTGGCACGGCGAAGGAGCTCGACTTCCCTCATAGAAATGGCCAGATATTGTTCGGCCGCCTTCTGGAGCCGCTCATGATCCGCAAACATTAACGCCAGGGTTTCCCCATCGACGGTCACCATAATGCGGCTCCTCTGGGACCTCTCACGGCCATTAGCGCCGCTGTTCGGTGCCACAGTTGATCGCCCCTCACCTCCAGACGCCATCTCAGAGCCCAGGAACTCTTGGGAGGTCGGCTGAAGAGATGACTAGCAGAGGCATCCTTCTCATCCGTATTTATACTACTCTGGTGAATATTTCGATCGTTCGAGCCATTAATCTCAGCCCGTGGAAAAACGCCACGTGTCACCACCTCAGTGGGCGCTCGCGGGAAACGAAGAGTCCCGCCCCTCATCGGAGACGATCATTAATAACGCTGAGGCACTCAAGGATCTCCCTTCTCGGGACTAGACTCCCTCCGATCTGCCGGATCATTTTTGAAGTAAATATCCTCAAAAATCTGCTAGACTTCCTCGAATCAGGCATCCTCGAAAAAACGCAAAGGAAAGAATGTACCAGTGGCCAACACTTGAGCTACATAGTTCGCCCTCTCTTATGTGGCCGATTTATAGGCTCCAGGCACCCCCTCCATTGCTCGGGTAGCCCCCATCCTCTTTGGTCATCCGCACCTGAATCCACAGTTGCAGAAAGGACCAAGTAAACTATCAAAAATCATCGGCAACGACCGAGTGATATTCTGAAATCTTGGCAACAACCGAGCGATATTCTGAAGCCTCGGCAACAACCGAGTGATCTTCGAAGCCCCGGCTACAACCGAGTGATTATCTGAAACCTCGGCCGAATCAAATGACATACTCTTAAAAAGTTATCTAAAGCTCTGGTCTAGACGAGTAATCTCTCAAACTCTCTGACGCAACTAAGACATCCTATGATACTTCGGCAGAAGTAAGCAACCTCCTTCTACTCAACCGAAAAGACATACGAGCTATCCCTTTCCAAAGAAATACCTGCTTCGTTCTACAAACAGGATCATGCTTGCCGCATGAGCCCTCGGGACCGCCCAGGTCCACTTCTGACCCGAACAGGGACGAACGCTTTCCTCCACTGAGGACCGAACATTGGTCTAAGTAAAACAAGGTAGCAAGAACGCTGCCAAAATATTCTGTGACCCAAAAACATGATATGGGAGTAGTAACTCTCAAGCACAATCACATTGGAAAAGAAGCAGGTGCTAAAAGAAGAAAGAGTAAAAGCTTCTTTATTTCTTTACCAATGAAAGGGATTACAACCTCCAAAGAGGCATTACAAGTGCATCATAGCACAAGAAATAAAGATGAACAAATGGCTTGGCCTGACTGTTGCGATCAGCTTCGGTTAATAATGATATCTCAGCGTCCGACCCAAGATATCAGAGAAATCAGAATGAGTGGATGAGCCCTATTGAGCAAGGCAACCCATCCACCGATCCCTCGGACAGATATGTTGGATACCGAAGCCGAGGATGCTTCCCCCGGGTGGAATGCTGGGCTGCAGGTCACCGCCCAATTGAGAGAGATAGGGGACCATTAGCCCCACACTGCTCTCAACTCCCTCTTAACATGGCGAAAGATTCCCCACGCGAAGGGGCTAAACATTCAGCCCAAGGGAGAAGGAAAAGTCTGCGCATGCTATGGGGGTACATGTGCACTTTCCACCCTGCGACCCCCGTAGCAAACCATAAAGGACACACAGGAAGCGCATATGTGCGCTCTCCATATGATCCCTGCGGACCTCCTTTGCGCTCTCCATATGATCTCCGAAACTCCTCCATGGAGGATGAGTTGCTCTTCAGCGACTCCTTCATCACCCCAGCTATCCGAGGAAGACGACTTGCAAAAGAAAAACTCAGTCCCCCCACTCTCAGTCTAAGGGACACATGCATCATGAAAACTCTCACAACTCACAAAGAAGAAAACCTTGGAGGATGGCCTAAAACGGCCCTCTCCTCCATTTTATAGGCAAGCGAACCGGGAGCGGCCATCAGAGCGAAAAGCCCCGAGATTCAAAATGCCCTGCCCACACGGCCACGTGGCCTCCGAAGATGAAAAGAGCGCTCTTCAATGCATGCCAAACGCATCGCCCGAGCCATGATGCACGCCAAAAGATTTTCCCCTGATCTCGAATCGAAAGCCTTAAATGCAGGGGATCGCCCGCTGGTCCTTGAGATATGGGCAGGCCTGGGAAATCCCCCAGCAAAAATGATGCCCTCCAATGGCAAGTCAGCATCTATGTCGTACCTTGGAAAAGATCAACGGGGTAAACAACCCCAGAAAATGCAGAGGCAACCTTTGCAGGTTACAGGGCCATATTATCCATTTCGGCAAAAAGAAGATCAGCTCGCCTTGGAAAAGACAAGACGCTGGCAGAATAATAAAAAGGCGCAGAAGCCAAGTGCTCTTCAATAAAGGCACCTCGATATCCTTCGCTCCGGCTCAACTGCCTGTTACGCCTCGGCATAAACTGAGAAATTGCCCTGTGCTCCCGCTTAAGGCCAAAACTGCCTCTATACATCGGAATAAACTGAAGTATCTCTTCAGTACAACATGACTGAACATTATCTTTCACTTTGATCCGGACTGAGACAGCCGCCGACGCCTCAACAACAATGAAGCACTCTTTATACTTCGGCCAAACCGTGCGGTACATTGCACCCCGGCTGAAACTTGCGAAGTTCCCTTTACCTCGGCCAAAGCGTGCTGATTTCTTTGCTTCGGACAAACTAAGCTATCCCGATACCTTGGCCTCGACCGAAATATTTGCTTAAATCCGAGCCAACCAGCCCAAGATAGCGAATGAGTCATAATTCGTTCGCAGCCATAAGAAAACTTGGGGTAGAAGATCAGCCAAAAGAGGCGATTAAGCAGATGAAGACAAAAGACCCATTCATTGAAAATTTTGACCGGATTACATATCTGAAAAACAAAAGCACATGAATGATCCTCAAGGATCAGGAGCTGGATCAGTTCCAGCAGTGCCCTCAACAACACTCGGAGAGGCTCAGCTCACTTCGCCCACTTCAAAAGTCGTCGTTCCTTCGGCGGCAGGCTTGAAGTGTCCCTCGAAAGCTGTAGCCTCACTTGAACCCAAGATAGCATCCAGGTCGACATCTGAGACATCGTCATATTCATCTTCTTCAGCCCCCGGGGTACAGGCCTCACAAGCCTCAGCATCCAGGAAAGAGAGGTCCCACTCCGGATGCTCCCGAGCTATCTTAGTTCGGGTCTCCTCCTCGTCGAGCTGGAAAGCCTCGGTGAATGTCGCATCCTCTACGCCCCGAAGCAAGCCCATTTGCTCCTCGATCTCAGAGACCCGCCTTTTGAGCTCTAAGCTCCTCTATTTACTCGACAACAGTTCCTCTTGTAGGATCTTTAGTTGGTTTCGGCCCTCTAATTTCACCCTCTCCATCTGTGTTGACCCAATTATTGATTTTGATGATTAATAAAAGATATGAGTATATTCATTTTGCTACTAATAGATTTAACAAGTGTTACAGGGCTTAAAAATGTTTGATCAATCAAAAAGGATAAAGAAATATGTTTTGAATCAAGATTGAAAAAGAAATCTCAAAGTTCAGAGCCTCGAGTCGACACCCAAATGGTAAGGAGCCGACCCCAAGGCGTATCAGAAAGTTTCTAGGATTTTGGCACGGTCCGGAGTCGACACCCAAGGTTTCGGAGCCGACTCCAACCTGAGATACAAAAAGTGCATTCTGTTTCAGTTTCCGGAGCCGACACCTAGAATTCGGGAGCCGACACCTAATATTTCGAGAGTCGAAACCTGAGTTTCCAGAGCCGACTCTAACCTGGGAACCGAGAGCATGTTTTATGGACTATTCTGGAGCCGACACTTACAGTTTTTCAGAGCCGACTCCCGAAAGCGATGAGCCGACACTTACCTTTTTTGGAGCCGACTCCCCAACAACTTTTTCTTTACTATTTTTGAGCACCCGATTTGGAGCCGACACCTGAAAAGTTGGAGCCGACTCCAACCTATCAGGAACGAATTTTCTATCTGTCAGAACGTACTCCAACGGTAAGATTTCTTTTCACCTAACTTCTAACGGCTATTTTCTTTATGTGTAGAAGAATCCAAACATCTCCAACGGCTAGTTTTCCCTCCTAAAACATGGAATAAGGGATCTATAAAAAGGGGACCATCCGTTTGAAAACAGGACGAAAAATTTAAGAGAAAATAGGTTGAAAAATCCGAGAAGTCTTGAGCAAGAAATCAAAAAGAAAGGAGTCAAAGTTCAAATCCATCAACTCCAGAAAAGCTAAAAGAGAAATTCAAGGCATTCAAGCTCAAAATCGGAGGATTTCCTAAGTAAAGAAATTAGAAGCAAAAGCCCTGATTTTCCCATCTTCTCAACTGCAAGTTTTTAAAGAATCTGAGCTGAGGCACTGATTCAACCTCTCCAAGAAGAAGAGGAAAAGAAGAAAAGAAGAAAAGTGCACATTCAAAGATCTTCAAATAGGCTTTTCTAATCCTTGTTTAGTTTATTGCCTATTTGCTCATTTGAGGAGCTTTCTTGTATCTTAAACTCTATTCTCATTTACTGTTTACTAGTTCAATCAAGGGATTGAATTAGTTGAGGTACTTTACCTCGGGGACAAGCTAAGGATAGCTTGTGATTTGGGTTTTATGCTGGTGAACCCAGAAAACCAGCTGGGTTCATTGTAATCCTGGGGGAAACACCAAGTTTTGAGTTGTGAGCTTGTAAAATAACTCGGCTGTAATCAAGTAGAATATAGTGTAGACCCAAGTGGTACTTGGGAGTGGACGTAGGTGTTGGATACACCGAACAACTATAAAATCCTTGTGTTTGCCATATTTTGACTCTCTTGCTCTATCTCTTCATTTGTGCTTAATATCTATCCAGCATATAATCTCATTTATTCCAAAGCACATATTTTTTTTAAAATGGACTAAATATTTTTTAAGAACCCAATTCACTCCCCTCTCTTGGGTTACCATTTGGGCCAACAATTGGTATCAGAGCTAGTGCTCATTTGAATTTGGTCTAACGATCAAGAGCAAAAGATCCAAATGGCAGCTCAAGCTAGTTCATCTTATTAGAAGGTCAATCCACTAATCGACCTCCTTTATTTAATGGAACTAATTATAGTTATTGGAAAGCTAGGATGAAGATTTTTATTCAAGCACTTGACTATGACTTATGAGGAATCATAGTTAATGGTCCACATACACCCACAATTAGAGTAGACAACATGGTGATTCCTAAACCAGAAATGGAATGGGATGAACATGATAAGAAGTTGGCTCAGCTCAATGCTAAAGCTATGAATGTTTTGTATTGTTCATTGGATGCAAAAGAATTTAATCAATTTCTACATGTATTTCCGCAAAAGAAATTTGGGATAGATTAGAAGTTACCCATGATGGTACTAATCAAGTAAAAGAATCAAATTTAATATTTTGGTGCATAAATATGAACTATTTAGCATGGAACAAACTGAAACTATTACATGCATGTACACAAGATTCACTGATATTGTAAATGGTTTGAAAAGTCTTGGTAAGACTTATACTAATTCTGAACTTGTGCGTAAAATTCTTAGGTCACTTACAAGATCATGGGTAGCGAAAGTGACTGCAATCCAAGAAGCCAATGATTTAAATGTTTTACCTTTGGAGGAGCTACTTGGATCCTTAATGACTCATGAGCTGACTATGAAACAACATCAAGAGGAAGAAGTCAAAAAGAAGAAAACTATTGCTCTTAAGGTTGCAAAAAGTGAGGAAAGCTGCAGTGATGGTGATGATGATGAGGAGACTGCACTCCTTGCAAAGAAATTCAAAAGTTCATGCAAAGAAGAAGACCCTTCCATAAGAAGAGATATGGAACACAAATGGAAGGAGAGAAAGAAAAAGAGAAGGACAATGATAAAGAAAAAGAGAAAGACCCCTTAATATGTTATGAGTGCAAGAAACCGGAGCATTTCAGATATAACTGTCCTCAATTGAAGAAAGCCTACAAGAAGAAGAAGAAAGCTTATGTTGCAACATGGAGCGATAGCGAAGAATCCTCTTCCGAGGAGGAACAAAAAGAAGTTGTAAACATTTGCTTCATGATAAATAACGATGACGAGGTAAATACCGAAACCCTCAATGATGATTTTACATTTGATGAATTATATGAAGCTTTCAATGAATTAGTCAATGATTTTAAAATTCTGAAAAAGAAAAACAAGTTTTTAAAAAGTGAAAACTCAAATCTGTGTAAAGAGAAAAATAAATTAACACTTGAAGTTAATGATTTAAAAGATGCAAAGGAGAGATTTCTAAAAGAAAAAGAATCAATCATGAATGAAAACCTTAACTTAAATAAAGAAGTTGAAAAATACAAGAACATAGTTGATAAATTTACATATAGCTATGAAAACTGAATTTACTTTTAAGTAATCAACGGACTGTTTTTGATAGAGCTGGATTAGGATATAGATCAAACATGAAACAAAAAGTTGTAAACAATTTCTTTGTTAAGAAAACAAATGATGTTACATGTTACAATTGCAACAAGAAATGTCATAAATCTTATGAATGTAATGCAATAAAAAGTAATAAAAATTAAATATTAAAGGAAAGAAAATATGGGTTCCAAAAGGAATAATCTTTTTTGCTACTAACCATGAAGGACCCAAGAAGGCTTGGGTACCTAAATATAAGACTTGATCATTTTGCAGGAGTGTCTTGCAGCCAAAAGATCAAAGCGAAAGTGATATCTCGATAGTGGCTGCTCAAGACACATGATGGGTGACAATGATCAATTCATCACCCTTGAAAGCAAAAGAGGAGGAGTTGTTACATTTGGTGATAATAGCAAAGGCCAGATCATGGGGTTTGGTAAAATTCAAATAACTCCCTCCATATTTATTGAAATTGTCTTATATGTTAATGGTTTAAAGCATAATCTAATTAGTATTAGCCAATTGTGTGATAAAGGTTTCAAAGTATCATTTGAAGCTTCTATTTGCACTGTTTCTAATCACATTGATAATAGCATTGTATTTATTGGAAATAGAAATGGCAATATGTACTTGATTGATTTAGACAATTTGTCTACTAGAAATCATTGCTTAGTTGCTAATAATGCTAATATGAATGAGATTGGATGGCTGTGGCATCGTAGATTAGGTCATGCAAGCACACACCTAATTTCAAAATTAATTAGAATGGATTTAGTAAAAGGCCTTCCACAATTAGATTTTGAAAATAACAAAGTTTGTGATGCATGTCAATTTGGAAAACAAACTAGAAACTCTTTCAAAACTAAAAACATTGTTTCCACTTCTAAGCCACTTGAACTACTTCACATGGATCTCTTTGGACCTACTAGAACCACTAGTCTAGGAGGAAAGAAATATGGTCTTATGATTGTAGATGATTATTCTAGATACACATGGGTATTATTTTTAGCTCATAAAGATGAGACCTTTCCAATATTTCTGAAATTTTTCAAGAAGGTCACAAATGAGAAGAACAACACCATAGTGTCTCTTAGAAGTGATCATGGCACAGAATTCGAAAATCATTTATTTGAAAACTTTTGCAATGAAAATGATATTCATCATAATTCTCTGTACCTAGGACACCACAACAAAATGGAGTTGTAGAAAGAAAGAATATAACCTTAGAAGACATGGCCCGTACCATGCTATGTGAAAGCCTACTTCCAAAGTACTTTTGGGCGGAAGCTATAAACACGGCATGTTACATTCTTAATAGAGCTTTAATTAGGCTAATCCTTAAGAAAACTCCTTATGAACTATGGAACAATAGAAAACCAAACATTAGTTACTTTCATGCATTTGGTTGTAAATGTTTCATTCATAATAATGGTAAAGATAATCTTGGAAAATTTGATGCAAAATCAGATGAAGGCATATTCTAAGGATATTCAACATCTAGTAAAGCCTATAGAGTGTTTAACAAGAGAAACTTAATTGTAGAAGAATCTATTCATATAGTTTTTGATGAATCCTTAGCATCGAGTTCAGGAAAAATTGATGATGGAAGAAGATACAAATTTACTTGAGAGAGATATTGAAAAATTAAATATAGATGTATCTTCAGATCATGAACAAGAAGCTAAAGGTAATGATTCTCCTAGTGTTGATGTTGTTGATGCTAATCATAATGATGTATATCTTCCTAGAGATTGGAGATATGCCTATGGTCATGCAAAGGAATTAATTATAGGTGATCCATCTCAAGGAGTAAAGACTAGATCATCAATGAGAAACATCAATAATCATCTTGCATTTGTATCTCAAATTGAACCTAAAATGATTGAAGAAGCTGAAAAAGATAATAATTGATTGTTAGCTATGCAGGAGGAATTAAATCAATTTACTAGGAATAATGTCTGGACCCTTGTAGATAGACCTAAAGATCATTTGTTATAGGATCAAAATGGGTATTTAGAAATAAATTAGATAAAAATGGTATAGTAATTAGAAACAAAGCTAGATTAGTTGCAAAAGGATATAATCAAGAAGAAGGAATTGATTTTGATGAAACTTTTGCACCTGTAGCTAGATTAGAGGCAATTAGATTATTACTAGCATTTGCATGTCATATGCATATCAATTTATTTCAAATGGATGTTAAAAATAGATTTATAAATGAGGAAGTTTTGTTGAACAACCACCTGGTTTGAAGATCATAAATTTTCAAATCATGTTTTTAAATTGCACAAAGCACTTTATGGTTTAAAACAAGCACCTAGAGCCTGGTATGATAGGTTAAGCAAATTTCTAATTGAAAATAACTTTTCTAGAGGAAATGTTGATAAAAATACTATTTTGAAAAGAAAAGACAAAGATTTATTGCTAGTACAAATATATGTAGATGATATTGTATTCGGTGCTACTAAAAATCTCTTGTGTCAAGAATTTGCCAAGTTAATGCAGGGTGAATTCGAGATGAGCATGATGGGAGAACTCAATTTCTTCCTGGGACTCTAAATCAAACAAGAAAGAGAGGAAATCTTCATCAACCAAACAAAGTACACAAAGGAAATCCTCAAAAAGTTTGGGATGGAATCAATCAAACCCCTCGGAACACCAATGAGTCCCTCATGCAAACTAGACAAAGATGAAGACGATAAGCTAGTTGATTAAAATATTATAGAGGTATGATTGGATTTCTACTTTACTTAACAGCTAGTATACCAGATATTATGTTTGCTGTTTGTTTATGTGCTAGATTTCAATCAGAACCTAAAGAATCTCACTTAATTGCTGTGAAAAGAATTTTAAGATATCTAAGGGGAACTAAAAATGTAGGATTATGGTATTCTAAAGACTCAACACTAAACTTAATTGTATATTCTGATTCTGATTATGCTGGATGTAAACTAGATAAAAAAGTACAGTGGTGCATGTCAATTCTTGGGAAGTAACTTAATCTCTTGGTTTAGCAAAAAGCGAAATTTGGTTGCATTATCTACTGCTAAAGCAGAATATGTTGTAGCTGGAAGTTGCTGTGCTCAAATCCTTTGGATTAAGAGACAACTTGAAGACTATGGCATAACACTTGATAAAACACTTATTAGATGTGATAATACAAGTCCAATCAATTTAACTAAGAATCCAATCCAACATTCAAGAACTAAGCACATTGAAATTAGATATCACTTTATAAGAGAACATATAGCTAGTAATGAAATCTATCTTGATTATGTTAGTACTAATAATTAGCTGACATATTTACAAAACCTATGAGTGAAGAAAGATTTTGTTGCCTTAGAGGAGAATTAGGGATTTGTAACCCTTTGGAATGATTTTGAAACCCTTAAGGAATGACT
>UESW01004231.1:786616-844436 GCA_900491605.1 Calamus simplicifolius | reverse complement strand
CCGTTGTTACGAGGAAACGTACGGCGAGGCGTCCAGTCCGTGAACCCACTCCGAGTGATGATTCCTCATCAACACCATTAGATAATCCTGGCCCCTCATCTCACAGGTAGATACTTTAGCTGGGCGAGTTATTACAATGGGTAGAAAAGTAGATTTTGATTTCTTCAATTTTGAGGGTTTTGACATTGGAAGACAAATCAAAAAACTTGGTTGGGATAGAGTCTGTTCTTTGGATGTACCCACTTATCCAGCACTTGTTAAAGAATTTTATCTGAATTTAGCTAGAGGAGATGGTGGGATCGTTAGTTCTGTAAGAGGAAAGAGGATTCATCTTACCTTTCATATTTTAGGAAATCTGTTAAATATTCCTGTTACTGGATTTGCTGAAAATATTCATAGTGAGAGATCAGCTGCATTGTCAAGAATGTTAGGAAGAGAAATTTCTGAATTTGAAGAGGTTAGGGCAAACCAATTGCCACTTGAGCTAAGGCTGTTACATAACATCTGCAGTAGGATTTTATTTCCCAAGACTGGCCGTTTTGAGTATGTCTCAGAACGAGACATTGTTGTTATGGACAGTATCTTGACTGGTCAGCTTATAAATCTTGCTGGGATGATGATATGGTGCATGGCTGAGGCTGGGGCAAGAAGAGATCTTCACTGCCTTATGGAATGATCCTAACCTTGGTTTTTAGGAGTCAAGGAGTAGCTATTTCTGATAATGAGCCTTCGAAGAACCTAATGCACACTAACTACTACAGCTTGGCCACTGTGCACCGGATGGGTTTTATGAAAGTAGATGGAAGATGGGAGAGAAAAGGGCATTCTGGCGACAGGGTTGCTGAGACGTATGTACCTGGCCCTTTTGAGGCAGGACCTTCTGTGAGACAGAGCTCACCAGAGCCAAGTCAGGATGTACCTCAGCTCCTCCAGCTCCTTCTGCTTTTGATCTATCTTCTGTTGGTTTTTCGATACTCAGTTAGAACACCTAAGAGGTATTTTGCTATTCACAAGGAAGAGATAAAATCTGAGTTAGATAATCAATTTATGACTTGAGAGAGACTCTTTATTCTTTGGATGAAAGAGTTGGAAAAATTGATCTACTCTTGGAGCCTCTGCAGAATCCTTAAAGAATGATCTCAAGAACATTTTTGAAGAACTTAAAGATATCTGTGGAGATTCAGAGACATATTCCAAATGTAATGTTGAACTTTAGGACAAGATTGCTTCTGCATGTACATTTGTTGATGAAAGACTGAAGGCCTTTGTCAAGACTCAAAGTGAAGGAATGGCAAGAATAGTAGAAGAACTGCAAAGACGCATTAGAACTAATTTTTGATTATCTTGTAATGAAGTATCTTTGATGATTAGTATAGTTTGAAGTTTTAATGTAATGAAGTGTAGTTTGATGATTGATGTAGTAAAGTTTTATTTTGTAAAATGATGTAATGCTTGACTCTTTGATGTAATGAACTTATAAAAATGAATGTCTTTTGATCCTTGAATGAACTTATCAAAAATGATGATTGATACTTAATGAATGTCTTTTTGAATCTTTTTGTTGATTACAAAAAAGGGGGAGAGTTATGTAAGTATTTGCAAATCATATATGCATTGAATGTAAATCAAAAAGGGAGGAGAAATATTTAGCTTTTGTGCAAATCGTATATGCATTGAATGTAAATCAAAAAAGGGGAAGAAATATTTAGCTTTTGTATATGCATTAAATCGCATAAGTTTAATTTATTGGTATCTAGTTAATTGCACATAAGGAAAAGTAATTGCAATTGATATAACTACCACATTGGTATCAATCATTAAAATTTTCTGTTAAAAGAAAGAATAGATGTTAAATTGAATATCATAGGGGGAGCTACCTCATTCAGGGGGAGCTTACCTGTAAAGAACAAACATCTTAGAAATTTGAAAATCTTATTATTTACTCATGCATATACTCAATGTTTTTATAATCATCAAAAAGGGGGAGATTGTTGACCCAATTATTGATTTTGATGATTAATAAAAGATATGAGTATATTCATTTTGCTACTAATAGATTTAACAAGTGTTACATGGCTTAAAAATGTTTGATCAATCAAAAAGGATAAAGAAATATGTTTTGAATCAAGATTGAAAAAGAAATCTCAAAGTTCAGAGCCTGGAGTCGACACCCAAATGGTAAGGAGCCGACCCCAAGGCGTATCAGAAAGTTTCTGGGATTTTGGCACGGTCCGAAGTCGACACCCAAGGTTTCGGAGCCGACTTCAACCTGAGATACAGAGAAGTGCATTCTGTTTCAGTTTCCGGAGCTGACACCTAGAATTCGGGAGCCGACACCTGATATTTTGGGAGCCGAAACCTGAGTTTCCAGAGCCGACTCTAACTTGGAAACATAGAGAATTTTTGATGGACTATTCTAGAGCCGACACTTATAGTTTTCCGGAGCCGACTCCCGAAAGCGACGAGCCGACACTTACCTTTTTCGGAGCTGACTCCCCAACAACTTTTTCTTTACTATTTTTGAGCACCCGATTTGGAGCCGACACCTAAAAAGTTGGAGCCGACTCCAACATGTCAGGAACGGATTTTCTATCTTTTAGAACGTACTCCAACGGTAAGATTTCTTTTCACCTAACTTCTAACGGCTATTTTCTTTGTGTGTAGAAGAATCCAAACGTCTCCAACGGCTAGTTTTCCCTCCTAAAATGTGGATTAAGGGATCTATAAAAAGGGGACCATCCGTTTGAAAACGGGACGGAACATTTAAGAGAAAATAGATTGAAAAATCCGAGAAATCTTGAGCAAGAAATCAAAAAGGAAAGAGTCAAAAGTTCAAATCCATCAACTCCAGAAAAGCTAAAAGAGAAATCCAAGGCATTCAAGCTCAAAATCGGAGGATTTCCTAAGTGAAGAAATTAGAAGCAAAAGCCCTGATTTTTCCATTTTCTCAACTGCAAGTTTTTGAAGAATATGAGCTGAGGCACTGATTCAACCTTTCCAAGAAGAAGAGGAAAAGAAGAAAAGAAGAAAAGCGCACATTCAAAGATCTTCAAACAGGCTTTTCTAATCCTTGTTTAGTTTATTGCCTATTTGCTCATTTGAGGAGCTTTCTTGTATCTTAAACTCTATTCTCATTTACTGTTTACTAGTTCAATCAAGGGATTGAATTAGTTGAGATAGTTTACCTCGGGGACAAGCTAAGGATAGCTTGTGATTTGGGTTTTGTGCTGGTGAACCCGGAAAACCAGCTGGGTTCATTGTAAACCTGGGGGAAACACTAAGTTTTGAGTTGTGAGCTTGTAAAACAACTCGACTGTAATCAAGTAAATTATAGTGTGGACCCAAGTGGTACTTGGGAGTGGACGTAGGTGTTGGATATACCGAACCACTATAAAATCCTTGTATTTGCCATGTTTTGACTCTCTTACTCTATCTCTTCATTTGTGCTTAATATCTATCCAGCATATAATCTCATTTATTCCAAAGCACATATTTTTTTTAAAAGGGACTAAATATTTTTTAAGAACCCAATTCCCCCCCCCTCTTGGGTTGCCATCTGGGCCAACAATCTGCAAATGCAGGATTAGCCGATGCAATAGCGAGTTAATGAGAGAAGTTTAGAAGACAGTACCGTACCTCCTCCTCCTGCCTGGCTAACTTCTCGGTCAACTCCTTGACCTTGCCAAAGGCCCTCAGTTTATCAGCTTTAACCTGCTCGATTCTGCCCTTGAGGTCATCAATCCTCGATTGCCTATTATCAGCTTCTTCCCAGGCCTAGGAAAGCTCGCAATCAAGTTGGGTTAACCTCTCCTGGTGCCATTTAATCCTATCATCCTTGGCTACGATGCATTGATTGAGATTCCGGACCTTCTCCTCCGACTCGCCGAGCATCCTGTTCAGGCGATTCTTCTCCTCGACAGCCTCTCGCCTCAATCTGTCTCGACTTTCATCGAACTGTTTCTTGGCGGATTCCATTTCTCCAGCATGCCGAGATTCGATTTGCGATAGCTTTGAGCATGCCTCATTGTACCCCGCCTGGAACCCACGCAGTTCCTTAACTTCAAGCTTTAATCTGGACACATCGTTGAGGGCGACCTGATGCAATCCCCTCACCATCTCCAACTTCTTATTGACAACGTCCAGGACCTGCTCAAATTTGTCAGATGACGCTGCTCGCAGTTGGAGCTCGGAACTGACTCTCTTGGCCTGAACGTTGGCCCCTGCCGCTAGGCTCAAGCGCCAACACAGAGCCCTATTGATTAGAGCACTCTGCGGAACAAAAAAAAAACAAGTAAGGAAGCGCGATCAAGTTCGTCGAAAACACCCGATACTCTAGAATAGTAACTCATCCGGGAGGTGTAGGACCTAGCTAACCCCATTAGGGTGGAGTTATCGATATCAGGGAGAAGGTGAACGTCCTTCGCTATGTTTCGCTGACCAAACACGGCGTCGATAAGGTTCAGGTCCGTGAACTCGTCCATCGAGGGACCATCACTTGGATGTAATGCCGACTTCATCAAGGCAGAAAATGCCTCCTTAATAGCTGAGCCCGGATCACCAGGCAGCCCGTCCGAGGAACCAGCCCGAATAATCTCAGACTGAGGAGCCTTCAATCTCCTGGCCTCCTCCAGCAAAAGCCTGGCTTGCATTTTATCAAATGCCTCGGCCAGCCCCGGCCTCAATCTTCCCGAGGCTTCGACAGGGGAAACTTCAGCTGGAGGGTCATTGTCTTGTCCTCCTTCTTCACCAAAGGCCCCTCTTCAATCGCTGGCACCTGCTCCTCCCACGTGGACTCCACCGAAGCCTCAACTTGTTCGCCAGCACTTCTAGCCTCCTTAAGAGGAACCCCTCCGGCAGGAAACTCCTCCCAAACATCCATTGCCTTTGGCCCAACGTCATCACCCTCTAATCCATCCGAGGGAGGCCCTTCAACAACAGGCTCACCTTGAACTTCCAACAAAGCCTCCAACGGGCTATCCGCTATCTCCACCACCAGAGGATAGGGGATCTCGGTGACCCTCTATGAGTCCTCCTCTCTATGTACTTCCCCATCGTGGCTACTGCCTCTCCCCCCAGCGGAGAGAACCCTTCTTCCATCGCCGGCGCTCCCACGTCCCCTTTCTTCAGCGGTGAGGAGCGTAGGCTTGCTTTGACTCGCCCAACCTCTGGCAAGCGCTCTTCAGAGAGATAGACTTTCTTCTCAGGCTTGCGCCTCTCTGCGCTGCTGTCTCTCTGGGCGCTTGCCCAACTCCCTCTGTATGCGGCCCGCCATTTCAGATTTCTTGGCTGCAGACATTGGGAGCAATTGGTCAAACCTAGGTATATCTACCCCAAAGAAAGGAAAAACGGAGAAAGGGGAAGGGGCTTACCCCGCCTATCGATGGGGCTAAGCCCGGCATCGCAAAGGGCCTCCTCCGACAGTAAAACAATAGCCGAGAATGTTTGACCGCTGGTGAGGACCCCTAGGTCCTCCTTCTCCCATTCTGATAAGGCCTGATGCACCTCCATATCCCTAACAGGGCTTCCCCATCCCCGTGAGAAGTCGGAACCGATGTTCCCTTCAGTAATAAAAAAATTGGACCTTCCATCCCTTTATGGATGACGGCTTATCTACGATCATCCCGAATGACTTCCGAGGTCCGATATAGGACCACTCCGAGTTCCTCCTGGGCATCGGATGGTAACAAGCGCAGAATAGGGACAGAGTTGCTGTTACCTGAACTCGGCTGCACATCGAGATGAACCCGATGATACTCCGCCAGCTGTTAGGAGCCACCATTGTCGGACAGATGTTATAAAACTTCATGATCTCCTTCACCAGGGGATGGAGAGGAAACCGAAGGCCTATCTTTAGGCTGTCTTCATAAAGAAAGACCCCATGCTCCAGCTCTTGCGAAACCCTGCGCTCGGGCCCCGGCAGTCGCAGAATGACATCCGAGGGAATACCGTATTTCTGGCGGAGTCTTCCCAATTCCTCAACGGTGATTTCTGAAACCATGTCGCTGGGTCTCATCATTTTGCTGGCTGGAAGAAACACCGAGCAAGATTGCAAAGAAAATAGGGGGACAAATTTCTCTAAGAGGAGACGAAAGGGCGCGGTGAATGGGAATAGCGTTGCTTCAACTTTGCTTCCCCTCGAAGGAAACCACCTCAAAAAGAAGATAAGGCATCTCGATCGAAATGCCCAGAACCGCCGCTGCAGGCACCATGAAAATTGGGATTTGCTGCATGGCGCTCCCCCAACTGTTGCCCTTAGAAAGCGACGGTTTCATTCCGTAAAAGCAAGACGGCCATGCGGCACTAATTAGAGCACCATTACACAGGCTGTCAAATTCAAACCCACTCAAATCATGTCACCCGAAGTTATACTTCCTGCATCCGAACCTACGCTTCGAACTAGGGAGTGGAGGGCATGTGTTGAGGGGTAAAATTGCCATTGCATAAATAATCATGCAAGGGGGCTAGGATCAATCCTGACTCCCACGTGCTAAACAATACCCATTAGAGACAAGTCAGCCTTAGTGGATCGGGGTGCCTTAGCCCCTCACCGGGCCAAGGATTCCTAAGGCGCGCATCACATCTCTCGGTTTTAGCTGAGCTATATCATCTCTCGGTTTCAACCGAGCTATATCATCTCTCGGCCTCAGCCGAGCTATATCATCTCTCGGCCTCAGCCGAGCTATATCATCTCTCAGTTTTAGTCGAGCTATATCATCTCTCAATTTCAGCCGAGCTATATCATCTCTCAGTTTTAGCCAAGCTATATCATATCTCGGCTTCAGTCGAGCTATATCATCTCTCGGTTTCAACCAAGCTATATCATCTCTCGGCTTCAGTCGAGCTATGTCATCTCTCGGTTTCAGCCGAGCTATATCATTTCTCGGCTTCAGTCGAGCTATATCGTCTCTCTCGACCCCGGTCGAACCATCCGATTGTGCCTCGTTAACCGAGTCATCATTATTCCCCGACTAGACCTGGGCACTCAAGGACCTCTGCGGAATTCAGTGCAGGAGAGTTCAAATCCGTAAGATTCCAAACAGAAATCATATCTGAGAGTGGCCTAAAACCCTGGAGCCTATATACCCGCCAAATCTCAAGACGTCAACCAGCTCTCCCAGCCATCGATCCTCTAACCAACAAGATGTGAATCTTACTGACCTCATAATAAACTGGATTCAAATCCTAACGACTTTTGGACCCACGACACCCCCAGGGAATCAGGTGATCCTCTATAAATAGAGTCATCTGCCGACTCCTCAGGTATGCGCACTTGCTCACTGGCACACTCTCTTTCTGCCTTGACTTCCCCCATTTTTCGCCATTAGCGCTCTGCTCAGAGCTCTGAAAGGCCACCCTTGGAGAGACTCTTTAGCGAGAGCCTTCTCCTCTTGTTTGTTGGTTGCCGATCCTGCTGACTTGAGCGTCGGAGGGTCTTCCACGAAGGGCCTCTCCCAATGCCTCTCGCGTGAGGACTGTTTTGCAGGTTCGCCCAGGAGGGAGC
Organism: Calamus simplicifolius; assembly: GCA_900491605.1. NCBI lineage: Eukaryota > Viridiplantae > Streptophyta > Magnoliopsida > Arecales > Arecaceae > Calamus > Calamus simplicifolius. Next base: position 836,935 of record UESW01004231.1, on the reverse strand, counting down.
CCGATCGCACTCGAGTCGGAGAACAAATTTCAGCAGCAACATCTATCACGGAACAAAGGACCAACATGTGGCCAAATTGGTCCATCACATGCATCCATATCTCAAGAGGGGGAATATCTATCTACACCCCAAAAATTACTCTCGACATCCATATATTTAAAAAATAAATAAAATTTTAAACTATTCTCTTATTTTCTCTTCAGACTCATCTGAAACAAACCCCTTATGGCATTGTCTCCTCCCCCTCCCTCCTCTGGCACCGGCTTCCCTCCTCTCTTCTGTTCCAGCCCTTCTGCTCCGATCCCCTTCCTGACTCCAATCACTCCGGCTCTCCCTCCCTTATCCTTCTCCATTCAGTTTATCAGGACCGAATGAAAGCTGCATGTTTGACTCTAATGGGTTGAACAGAGGGCCCTCTATTCGGCCATGCCTCTGTTTAGCCTAATAGGATAGAACAGAGGGATAAAGAATGAAAGCTGCCTGTTTGACTCTAATGGGTTGAACAGAGGGCCCTCTATTCGGCCATGCCTCTGTTTAGCCTAATAGGATAGAACAGAGGGTTAAAGAAAGACGGAGGCTAGGAAGGCCGGTGCGGGAGCCAGAGGGAGGGGAGGGGACTGTGCTGAGGAGGCGGTGGGTGGAAAGGGCAGGGAAGGGGAGTGGGGGTCAAAGGGAGACTGGAGCCGACAGGGCGGTGCTGAGAGGGACCAAGAGGAGCCAGTGCTGGGGGACGTGCCAGGAGGGGAGCCGGTGCTGACGAGGAAGAGGAGTCGATGCTTACCGGGGAGGGAGCTAGTGCCGAAAGGGAGGGAGGAAGCCGGTCTTGGAGGATGGAGGGGAGTCGGAGCCAACAGGGGGAAGGGAAGTCTGTGCCGACCGAAGGGGGGGAGCCGATGCCAGAAGGAAGGAAGGAGTTGGTGTTGGAGGGGGATGGGTGGATGGAGAGAAAATATGAAGGATAGTTTAGAAATATATTTATTTTTACATAATTTGCTTGTCTCAACAACACTATTCAAACTCAAATATTAAGGATCTTTTAAGTTCTAAGAGTAGAATATATAGCGAGCGGCTGAGCCACTTGGATTCAACGAGTCATTCAGGGGTCCGCTGATATTTGGGCATCATAGATTATCTTGCACGAAGAAATTCGGCAACAGCGAAGTCAAATTAATATGGATCCCGTCTATGTTTCAAGAAAGAGCCTACAACGCGTTACAGTATTTTAAAAAGCTGTTAATATGCAAGATGGTCAAGGCATGAATCCATTATGACTAGCTTGCAGAAAATTTTCAAAATTAAGATACCCAGCGATTTTTTTATCGAACATCTAACGGACTTTGTTCACATATAATTCTCTGGAGAAGCCAATTCAAACTGGAACGAGGGTTTCACTTACATATTTATTATTTTTTAATTTTCTGGTCTTCGTCATCCATTTCCCACGACCTGGGATGCGGCTGTTCCCGCATGCTCAGCTGCCTCCAGATGCGTGCCACCTCCGAGGACGGAAATGAGCAGCAACACACATCCTGAGGCAAAGCGAGCTCAACCAGCGGAAACTTTGCCCCCACCCCTGTTTTTATTTTTTTTTTCATCGAAAACATGAACAGCGACAGCTAAACGGATGTAGCGAGAGAATTTAAGTACCAGAACTGCTTGCTGTGGGGCAGCTTCTGCTTCCCCTTGCTCTTCTTCTTTGCATCCTCGCCCACGTCAAAGAGAAAGGAGGGATCAGAGGGCACGTCCAGATTCCTCTTCTTCCACGCCGCCACCACCATGGCGGCGATCTGGGTTAGGGGGCTCCCAACCAGCTTCTTGAAGCGGTACCGTTTGGTGCCGGCGAGGAACAGCACCAGTCGGCACAGATGCCGTATCCCCACTGCCGGCCGAGGTTGTCCGGGATGTACACCAGGACGGTCACGGCCAGCAGCGAGCCGAGGCTGATGAAGAAGAAGAACCAGTTGAAGAAGCGCAACATCCGCCGCTTCTCGCCCCGGTCCGACTCGTCAAACTGGTCCGACCCGAACCCGGACACGCTCGACTTGAGCCCTCCCGTTCCCAACGCCGTCAGATTCAGAGCCAGGCACAGCACCCCGAGCTGGGCCCCGCTCGCCCGCACGCACCCGCCAGCCGGCGGGTTCGCGCAGGCCGGCGGCCTCAGCCCCGGTGCCGCCGTTGATATCGTCAGAATGGTAACTGTTGATGCTCGATCATTTTGGGCTGGCATCCTTGAGCGTCGGTCGTTCCTTCATAAAAATATCGGGGCCCTTCCTTTGTCTTCAAAGCCTGCAAGAAGTCCCACGGCCGAGTATTCCGGCGGAGGGTCATAAAAATATCGGGGCCCTTCCTTTGTCTTCAAAGCCTGCAAGAAGTCCCACGGCCGAGTATTCCGGCGGAGACCCTCCGACGCTCAAGTTAGTACTCTGGGAAACAGCCGTGAGCTTGAGAAAGTTTAAAAGAGAAAAAAAGAGGGGCTCAGAATGAGCGTGTTAAGTTTTTTAGAGTTACCTCTTCTTACCTAATTTATTTACCTTTATACTCTGTGAAACTTGCTTGAGAAGTTTGGGTTCTTGTCCTCTAGTGGGAAGGAGTCACGTGGAGCCTTATGATGGACCATGACTTATGGGGGCTCATTTAGTCTGAGTATCATGATGACTGAGGACTTTTGGTGGGTGAAAAGTCAGGGCTGACATTTGTGAGGCTCAAAATGCTGCCACTTGTCAAGACTTTTATGATAAATGATAACTTTCAATAAAGCTTACCTCTTAGTGGAATATCAGAGCTACAGGCGCTGTCACATCCTTCATCACTTTTCTCTTTTCTTATTTTGAGACTTGTGTTCACCTTGACTCGGTGAATCTGACGCCGAATTATGGTAATCTGTTGAAGATAATCGGCTGATCCGTAGTTCCGAATCAATCTATCGCCAGTTGTCATTTATAATTATGAACTGTGGCGGTGCCCTGTCCTTTGACAAGCTCCTAAGGGCCCTATAAATACTTTAGATCATGATGCCAGTGTCCATCCTTTCTTTTTATTGGGTCTTTGATTCATCTTGGAAGGACCATGACTGGTCCTTCACCTCCCTGTTATCCTCCACATCACTTTTCATTGTTTTGTGGCTGGAGTCCTTCTCCCTCCCAGAGCCATCCATGCAGCCTGGAGTCCGAACCAGGGGAGCCCTGGATGCTCGAAGTCATGAAGTTCAAAGAGTTAGAAGTCCGTGGAAGACCTGGGGCCGCCGTGGGATTCGCTCGGACCACCAGGGGCCGCCTAGGATGGACGGAAGGCCGCTGTGACAGGGGTCATTGCAGAAAGGCCGGAAGCCGTCATGGAAGGGCTGGAGGCCGCCTAGGATTTGCCAGGAGCTGCCTAGGATGGACGGAAGGCCGCTGTGACAGGGGCCGTTGCAGAAAGGCCGGAAGCCATCATGGAAGGGCCGGAGGCGCCTAGGACCGCCTAGGATTTGTCAGGGGCCGCTTAGGCTACTCTTGGCCGCCGTCATGGGGGTGTCGGGGCCATCTAGGATTGCTCGGGAGCCGCCTAGCTGGGAGAAGCTTTCGGGACCGCCATGGGGTCAAAAAGGGAGTCAACCCATAAATGCACATGGCCTTTATAAGACCATAAATGCCCTAGCACATAAATGCGATAAGGAGCCATCATCGTAGTGGCATTGGGAGTCTGAAACCGAAAAGGCTGCCTAGGATGGCCCTTGGCCTAGGATGGCCATTGAGGAAGGCTGCTTAGGACTGCCGCTTAGGATGGCCATTGAGGAAGGCCGTGGAGGAAGAGGCCGCCTAGGATGATCGTTGAGGAAAAGACTGTCGCCTAGAATGGCCATTGAGGAAGGCCGTTGAGGAAAAGGCCGCTTAGACTTCTTCCGCTGTCTCTCTCTCCTCGTGGTCCGTGACTTGAATGCTCCATTCCATTGAATGCTCTCTAATAAATGCCTTGGAGCGAGGGCCTTATATATAAATGCCTCTGCACATAAATGCCATTGAGAAGACCGTTGAGAAGAGGCCGCTTAAGATGGTCGCCTAAGATGACAGGCCGCTTAGAAAGGAAAGGCCGTTAAGGAAGGCCGCTTAGAAAGGCCGTTGAGGAAAAGGCCGCTTAAGACTTCTTTCCTCTGCTGTCTCTCTCTCTTCGTGGTCCTCCCTTCCATTGAATGCTCTCTGCCTTGGAGTGAGGGCCTATAAATGCCTCGGCACATAAATGCCAGCTCTTGAGAAGAGGCCGCCTAAGATGACAGGCCGCCACTTCTTTCCTGTCTCTCTCTCTTTGTGGTCCTCCGTTCCATTGAATGCTCTCTAATAAATGCCTTGGAGTGAGGGCCTTAATAAGACCTATAAATGCCTCGGCACATAAATGCCGGCTCTTGAGGAAGAGGCCGCCTAAGATGACAGGCCGCCTAGGATGGCCGTGTTGAAGAAGGCCGTCTAAGACTGCCGTAAAAGGCCTTCTAGAATTATTGAGGAAGGGGCCGCCTAGGATTGCCACCTAAGATGAAAGGCCGCCTAGAACCGTCGCCTAGAACCGTTGAAGAAGACCGCCTAGAATTGTTGAGGAAAGGGCCGTCTAAATTTTCTTTTGTCTCTGTATATTAAATGCTGCCCATTGATTTGTTATAGGACATTAATGACAAAAGGCGATCCTTTCGAAAACTCACTTACATCATATAGCTCTTTTTTCCCTTATTCTCTCTCTTCATTATGACGGACGCTTGTTGCAAAAGAGAGCAAAACTGCGGATGAAATTAAACGTTTTGAAGAGAAAATCTAGTAGGCTAGCGAGGCGCTTAGGAACTAAGCCGCTTAAGAAGGCCGCGAAAATGGTCACCTAGAAAAATTGTTTGAAAATTTCTATTTTTATTGTCTATGGGACTGTTAACTGGTCTTATCAGTAACCCCCTTCAGTTGATTAATTAAGAATATTATTGATGACCTACTTTATAATATAGAACGAAATAAATAGGATCCTGCTGGCAAAGGGAGAGTTCTTACTAGAGCTTGGACTGCGGTGAAGATGGCGATGGTGAGGTACCTGGTTAAATTATTGGATTAAAAAACTGACCAGTTGGAGAAATATTGTACGGATTGGATGGGGTCGATTCTTACCGGCCGAGGAAGGAGTCGGCGAGGAAGCCGCCGAGGAGGCAGAGCATGAAGGAGGTGCCGAGGAAGTTGGTGACAATGTTGGCGGAGGCGGCATTGCCGAGGTGCATGGTGCCGGTCAAGTAGGTCACTAGATTTACGGCTATTCCCAGCGTCGTCAGCCTCTCGCACAGCTCCACCCCTTTTTTATATTATATGATCATTTGTTTTAAAGGATTAGTTCCAGCGAAATAAACAGGAAGCGAGAGAGAGAGGGAGAAGATAAGACTTAAAAGAGGGGGAGGGGGCCCGGACCTTGGATCATGGCAGCGCTGGTCCACCCACCGGTCTGGGATCGGACGGCTGCGCGGCCCTTGTAATCCCAAGCGTCCGAGAGGGTTTCGCCCTCTGCGCTGGACTCCGGCAAGCCGGCCATCTAATTCCCCTTTTTTAATTATCGCGGTCTCTTTAGCGCAACTACTAGCAACGGAGTTGGCAAAGACAGGAATTAGCGGCCTAAAAAATTTGAATCAAAATATCCTGCTTGTTCAGTAGCCCCTCACCACCCCTGCCCCTTCCGTTCTTCTTCCTCCTTTCGGATCAAAACAGTCTTAGATCTGATCATTTAAAGCTTGATTGAAGAGATTTCAATCCATAATTGAGTAATGGACAAGCAACTAGCAATTTTAAAAGATTTTATGGTCGCAAAGGTTAATTTATAAACCCATAATTAAATTTTTTTTGTTCGTGAGTTGTTCGGCTCGGTATGGACCGAACAGATTCCTTCTGTTTGACCATACAAAATAGAACATAAAATTTTAATATTATTTTTAAATTAAAATTTATGATTAAAATAATTAAAATTTTAAATTAAATTAAAAACTAAAAAAATTATTATTTAAGTACAAAATTAATGAGACAGGAAAGAAGTAGGATGAAAATGTTTCTAAATCTCATTTTCATCCTTTTTTTTTTTTTGATTCCTCTTCATTTCCATCTTCATGAAAGACCAGAAGAAAAATCTTGTCAACATGGAACAAGGCGATCCCGTTTTATAAGTTAAAATTGCCAGCCCTACACCCGCTTTGCAACGCCGGTCTTCCAACAATATCACCATTTCCTATTGTTGGGGGTAAAATCGACATTGCATCAATATCCGTGCGAGACGGCTAAGGCCGACCTCCTCCCTTCACTCTTCCGGGCTTCCCTAGCTCGGCCCTTCCGGGCCTCCATAGCTCGGTCCTTTCCGGGCTTCCGTAGCTCGGTCCTTTCCGGGCTTCCATAGCTCGGCCTTTCCGGGCTTCCATAGCTTGGCCCTTCCGGGCTTCCCTAGCTCGGCTCCTTCCGGGCTTCTATAGCTCAGCTCCTTCCCGGGCTTTCGTAGCTCGGCCTCCCCGGGCTTCCATAGCTCGGCCCTTCCGCGCTTCCCTAGCTCGCTTCCCCCTCGAGTCTCCATGACCCGGCTTCATCAAGCGATCCACGACCTAATACCTACCTCCGCGGAACCTGACGCAGGAGAGCCCAGACTTGCCAGAACGACATCCTAGACAAGGAATCATGTCGAGACGTGGCCTAGAACCTATCATAACTGCCCTAGGTCTACTCGACCAGATCTCAAGACATCAGGGTGCTCTCCCAGCCATCGATCCCCTAACAAACAGGATACGGATTCCACGGCCCCACAGCGGCCTGATTCTATCCACCTCCGTATCCTAACAACCTCTGAACCTTCCAGAAGACGCTCAAGGTCCAGGTGACAGTCTATAAATTGGACACTCCCAGATTCCTCAGGTACGCGTACGCATCTTTTTTTTTGGCACACTCATACGTGCGCTCTCACTCTCACTGCTCTCTCCGGCGGCTCGTTGGTGCTCTTCCCCTCTAGATCTCTCGATTGGCCGTCCCCGGAGAGGTCTCCCGGAGAGATCCACCTTCCCATTATCTGGTTATCGCCAATTTCTTCTCCACTGACTTGAGCGTCGGAGGGTCTTCCGCGGAGGGCCAACCCCAACACCTCTCGCGCGAGGACTTCTTGTGCAGGTCCGCCCCCTCTTCCATGGAGATCGATCGCGCCCGAGTCGGAGGACGGATCTCGGCGGCAACAGATTGGCGCTAGAGGAAGGGCCTCAAGTCCCATTAAAACTTGGAAAGAGGAGACAATGATCTAAATCCGGAGCAAAACCTCTTTAATGGCCAACCGGAGAAGAGCAACCTCGGAAGCTCAAGATCAGGCTGCTTCCCAGAGGCCGGATCCGACGAGCGGTGTAGCGCCACAACCACCACCAGTCGAAACCCCGTCACCGCCTGCCATCCCGATGACCCAGGACCAGTTCGCTACACTGGTCCAATAAGTCCAGGCCCTTACCCACCTGGTTCAAGAGCGCCTTGCAGCTCCTCCTGCTTCGCACCTTCAGAAGGAGGCGGCGATTCCTTCTTCGCCGGCAGCCTCCTCCTCTGATACGCACGGATCCGCGGATCCCCCACACCGGCCCAGAGGGGACAAACCAGTCCCGCGAGGCGGCCACAATGGAGATCCTCCCAGATCTCGGCGAGCTCGATCCCTCTCCCCGGTGACGTCTTACCATGATTCAACACCATCCTTGCGATTCTCACGCCCAGCTCCTCCTCTGACTGGCGAAGAGGAGATTCGTCGACAGATCCAGGAGATGCGTCAGGAGCTGGACGCCGCCAAGCAGGCCCATCCGCCCCAGCCCAAGGCGGAATAGGGCATCCCTTTCTCTAAGAGGATCATGGAGGAAGTGATTCCCTCCCATGTCAAGTTACCAGCCGTCGAGCCCTATCACGGCTCTTCCGACCCGGATGACCATCTCAGCAGCTTCCGGTTGATAATGATGTTCTACGGAGCATCTGATGCGGTCCTCTGTCGCGCTTTCCCCTCCACCCTCAGAGGATCCGCCCAAACCTGGTTCAATGCTTTGAAGCCAGGTTCTGTTGATTCATTCGACGAGCTGAGCCGTCTTTTCATTGGCCAGTTCGTTTGTAGTCGCCGCCACCGACGAAGATCTGACTCCCTCTCCGAAGTCAAGCAGAGAGAGGGGGAGTCCTTGAGGAATTACCTTGGCCGTTTCAATAAGGCCATGTTGGAAGTGGACCACCTTAATCATGAGGTGGCCATGTCTGCTCTGGCAGGGGGAGTTTCGAAGGAAAGCGACTTCTACCTAGCTATGAAGGTCAGCTACCCCCCCGGCCTCTCTGATATGATGGCCCTGGCGGACAAGTACGCTAGGATCGAAGAATCACGGAGGGTTGCCCGCGCTGAGCAGGCAAAGAAGAAGGAGCCCAAAGTCCCCGACAGGCACCGTCCCGCTCGGCGACCAAGTCCGCCTCGCTGCCAGAGAGTCCCTCCGCTGCCGCCAAGGAATCGCTCCCGGAGTCCTTCTAGGCGATTTGATCGCTATACTTCGTTGACTGTGCCCCGGGCGCAAATCCTTATGGAGATAGAGCACCAGCTTCCCCGGCCAGTGCCTCTCCGAGGGAACCCAACCCGAAGAGATCCCGCCAAGTACTGCCGCTACCACAGGGAGCACGGTCACGACACTGAAGAATGCTGGCAGCTGAAGAATGAGATTGAGAGGCTAATTCGGCGGGGACGACTGGATCAGTTTAGGAGAGCGCCCGAGCCACCGCAAGGAGGTGACCGCCAGCCCGAGCTTCAACAACCTCCTCCTCCGCCAAATCCGCCCGTGATCGGCCGTATTAATATGATTGAAGAGGCTGGCAGATCGAGCCCCAGAGGCGACAGTGATGGATCAGTGCCAAAGAAGGCACGGACGGGCGAACTCTCCTTCTCCGATGATGATCTTCTTGGGATACAGCTCCCTCATGACGACGCACTAGTTGTATCCCTTAATTTGAACGACTATGATGTAAGCCGAATCCTAGTTGATAGTGGAAGTTCGGTAAATGTTTTGTACCTTGGTGTGTTTGCCAGATGAAATTACTCATGAAAAATCTTCGAGCCGTGGATTCAACCTTGATGGGATTCACAGGCGACGTCGTCGTCCTGGAAGGGGTCGTCACCCTAACGGTCTGCGCGGGAACATGGCCCCTTGTGACCATTGTTCAGACAGACTTCCTAGTGACCGACCTCAGATCCCCCTACAATGCAATATTCGGCAGGCCCGGTCTGATGTCCCTCAAGGCAGTTGTCTCCATCCCGCACCTATCCATGAAGTTTCCCACCAGCGAGGAGTTGGAGTTGTTCGGGGAAGTCAGGCCATGGCTCGGCAGTGCTTTGTTACAAGCCTACAATCTAGAATGCCAGAGGTTGATGGGCTAGATGCTCACGAGGACTTCGCTGAACAAAGAGGAGAACCGGCAGAGGAATTGGAGGAGGTACCACTGGACGAAGCTCAACCCGACCGAACCATCAAAATCGGGTCGCTGCTCAAAGGAGAGCCTCGGCACAGGTTGATCGGGTTCCTCCGAAGCAACGCTGACATCTTTGCTTGGTCCACCTCCGACATGCCAGGGATCAGCCCCGAGGTTCTCGTCCATCATCTCAATGTGGACGAGATGCACCGGCCGGTTAAGCAGAAGAAGAGAAGCTTTGCCCCAGAGCGACAAAAGGCCATCGAGGAAGAGGTAGACAAACTCATCAAGGCCAATTTCGTCCGAGAGTTAAATTACCCGAGCTGGCTGCCAAATGTCGTCATGGTGAAAAAGTCGAACAACAAGTGGAGAATCTGCATCGACTTCACCGACCTCAACAAAGCCTGCCCGAAGGACAGCTTCCCCCTCCCTCGGATTGACCAGCTCGTGGATGCCACCTCAGGCCACCAGATGCTGTCATTCATGGACGCCTATTCCGGCTACAATCAGATCCGAATGGCCCCTAAAGATGAAGAAAAGACCACCTTCATAACCGACCGAGGTACTTACTGTTACCGTGTTATGCCTTTTGGTCTTAAAAATGCAGGTGCCACCTACCAAAGGCTGGTCAACAAAGTGTTCAAGGAGCAGATCGGCCGGAATATGGAGGTGTACGTGGACGACATGCTGGTTAAGAGCAAGGAGGCGTCACAGCATGTCGACAACCTCACAGAGAGCTTTGCCACGCTGCGCAAGTACGGGATGAGACTCAACCCGACCAAATGTGCCTTCGGTGTCAACTCGGGGAAGTTTCTCGGCTTCATGGTCTCCCAGCGAGGTATCGAAGCCAACCCCCAGAAGATCCAAGCTCTCCAACAAATGGCGCCCCCGGCATTTGTCAGGGAGGTCCAACGCCTAACCGGGAGAATAGCGGCCCTAAACCGCTTCGTGGCGCGGTCGGCCGAGAGATGCCTCCCCTTTTTCAAAACTCTCCGATCAGCTAAAAACTTCCAGTGGACTCCCGAATGTCAAAGGTCATTTCAAGATCTCAAGAAGTACCTCGGCTCGCCCCCGCTCCTCAGCGGTCCGACCCTAGGAGAGACCCTATTCTTGTACCTGGCTATTTTGGAAGGTGCAGTCTGCTCGGTGCTGATCAAGGAAGAAGGCAAAGTCCAAAAGCCAATCTACTATGTCAGCAGGCTGCTCCACGATGCGGAGATGAGGTACAGCAGAATCGAAAAGATGGTGCTGGCCTTAATCACCTCAGTTCGAAAGCTGCGGCCGTACTTACAAGCACATTCCGTGACGGTCCTGACTGACCAACCCATCAAGGCGGTAGTCCATCGTCCCGAGACATCGGGAAAAATGACCAAATGGACCGTCGAGCTAAGTGAGCATGACATACATTTTCAGCCTCATCCGGCCATCAAAGCCCAAGTCCTGGCCGACTTCCTCCTCGAGTGTACCTTCCCGGAGGATGGCTCTACCTCAGACTCCCTTGAAGAGCCAAAATCTGGAGCCCGGTGGCTCCTCCATGTCGACGGGTCATCCAATGCCTGTCACTTCGGTGCGGGTCTAGTTCTTACCAGTCCAGAGGGGATAACCTTCGAATATGGCATCCGATTCTCCTTCCCGGCCTCCAACAACGAGGCCGAGTACGAAGCCCTATTAGCCGGCCTCCGAATCGCCCACAACTTGAAGGTGGAGAAGCTCAGTGCCTTCACCGACTCTCAGCTGGTAGCCGGCCATGTTCGGGGAGAGTTTGAAGCCCGAGAGCCGAACATGATTCGGTATCTCCAAGAGGTGCATAACCTGCTTCCTCATTTTTTCGAATTTGAAATTATTCAGATTCCCAGATCCAAGAACGCCTGCACCGACCTACTCTCCCGATTGGCGACCGTGGAGACGATGGATGCCGAGCAAAATTCCACCTGGAGACTTTGAAAAAGCCCAGCATTGCGAAGCCGACCGAGTAATGCAAGTTGAGGCCAAGCCATCCTGGTTCGACCCTATCCTCAAATATCTCAAAGAAGGATTGCTTCCGTCTGACCGAAGAGAGGCTAGAAAGCTGAAGCTACAGGCCATTCATTACGTGTTGATCGATAACCAGCTTTACAAACGGTCTTTTTCCATGCCGCTGCTTAGATGCCTTCGCCCATCCAAAGCAGACTATGCTCTACGCGAGGTACATGAAGGGATTTGTGGCAACCATCTGGGAAGCCGGTCCCTATGCCACAAAGTGCTGCGACAGGGCTACTATTGGCCGACCATGCAAAAAGACGCAGACGACCTAGTCCAAGCCTGCGACCCCTGCCAGAGGCATTCGAGCATCCAAAGGCTCCCTTCCGCCGAGCTGATTCTCATATCCTCCGCTTGGCCCTTCGCCAAATGGGGGATGAACATCCTTGGCCCATTCCTGCTTGCCACAGGACAGCGAAAATTCCTATTTGTCGCCATCGACTACTTCACCAAATGGGTCGAAGCGGAAGCAGTTGCACAAATTACTGAAGCACGGGCCAAGATTTTGTTTGGAGGTCCATCATCTGCCGATTTGGCCTCCCGCACACCATAATCACCGATAACGGCAAGCAGTTTGACAACTCCAAATTTCGACAGTTCTGTGAGGAGCACGGAATCCGTCACCACCTTACTTCGGTCGGGCACCCACAAGCCAATGGAGCGGCCGAAGTGACCAACAGAACCCTCCTCCAGGGAATCAAAGCTCGCCTCTCCAGAGCCCAAGGCAGGTGGGCGGATGAGCTACACCATGTCTTATGGGCCTACCGCACAACCCCAAGAATCCGAACAGGTGAAACCCCATTCCGAATGGCTTTCGATACTGAGGCCGTTATCCCTGTGGAAGTCGACCTCCCATCATTGCGGGTGGAAAGCTACTCAGAGGAAGCTAGCAATGAACAGCTCCGCACCAAACTCGACTTGGTGGAGGAAATTAGAGAGAAGGCCCAGATCAGAGTGGTTGCTTATCAACAAAGGGTGGCCCGTTACCATGCTTCCAGAGTCAAAGGGAAGGCCTTCCTACCCGGCGACCTTGTCCTCCGAAAGGCCTCTGTTTCTAAACCGCTGGAACAAGGAAAGCTGGCGCCAAACTGGGAGGGCCCGTACCAAGTAGCGGAGATCATCGGACCGGGGACCTACAAGCTACAAGATCTGGATGGGAAATCCATTCCCTGGACGTGGAATTTGGACAATCTCTGAAAATATTATCAATAGGGTACGTCCTCTCCAAATTTATTTTCATATGCCTCATTATATCTTCCTGTCGGCACATTTTCCTCAATGCAAATCATTATGCACTACATCACCAAAAATTGTAAAAAGAAATAGATGCTGCTTACCAATCCTCGGCACGACCGAGCTCCTTGTCTGGACATGAATTCTCCGAACCTTGGCAGGGCCAAGTAAAATATTCTCCGAACCTCGGCTGGGCCGAGCAACAAATTCTCCGAACCTTGGCAGGGCCAAGTAAAATATTCTCCGAACCTCGGCTGGGCCGAGCAACAAATTCTCCGAACCTTGGCAGGGCCAAGTAAAATATTCTCCGAACCTCGGCTGGGCCGAGCAACAAATTCTCCGAACCTTGGCAGGTTAAGTAAAATATTCTCCGAACCTCGGCTGGGCCGAGCAACAAATTCTCCGAACCTTGGCAGGGCCAAGTAAAATATTTTCCGAACCTCGGCTGGGCCGAGCAACAAATTCTCTGAACCTTGGCAGGGCCAAGTAAAACATTCTCCGAACCTCGGCTGGGCCGAGCAACAAATTCTCCAAACCTTGGCAGGGCCAAGTAAAACATTCTCCGAACCTCGGCTGGGCCGAGCAACAAATTCTCCGAACCTTGGTAGGGCCAAGTAAAACATTCTCCGAACCTCGGCTGGGCCGAGCAACAAATTCTCCGATCCTTAGCAGGGCCAAGTAAAACATTCGCCGAACCTCGGCTGGGCCGAGCAACAAATTCTCCGAACCTCGGCTGGGCCGAGTAAAATGTTCTCCGAACCTCGGCTGGGCCGAGCAACGAATTCTCCGAACCTTGGCAGGGCCAAGTAAAATATTCTCCGAACCTCGGCTGGGCCGAGCAACGAATTCTCCGAACCTTGGCAGGGCCAAGTAAAATATTCTCCGAACCTCGGCTGGGCCGAGCAACAAATTCTCCGAACCTTGGCAGGGCCAAGTAAAATGTTCTCCGAACCTCGGCTGGGCTGAGCAACAAATTTTCCGAACCTTGGCAGGGCCAAGTAAAATATTCTCTGAACCTCGGCTGGGCCGAGCAACGAATTCTCCGAACCTTGGCAGGTCCAAGTAAAATATTCTCCGAACCTCGGCTCGATAAATTCTTCGAACCTTGGCCGGGCCAAGTAAAACGTTCCCCGAACCTCAGCAAGGCTGAGTAAGAATTTCTTCATGTTAAAACGCCGGCTGAAAGCCGAGGTGCGTAGGCCCCGATTAAGGCCGAGGGACTTCCAAATAGCCCCCAAAATTTTGCCGGTTTAAAACAAAGCACGCTAAGCAAAAAACCGTTGACACACAAAGAGAAGGGCCCATTAAGCCCCGCGTAATCGGCCAAAAGCCCCGAGCAGAGCCAAGGAATGCCCCCTCTGCTACTGAAATCTTTGGGTAACACCCCTATAACCCGTCGATCAAAGCGTCTATATCCACGCATAAACCAACGGGGCCACACCCTAACTATTACGAGGATAGCATGACCAAGGCCAAAAATCTTAAAGAAGAGGATTACTCAAAATAAATCCATTTTTCATTCATCAAGAAAAAGGGATTACAAAAGTGACAGAAAAAACATAAAAAGAAAGCAAAAGAGGCCCTGGATCATGGATTGGAGTCGCCCCCCGACGCCAGCAAATCCTCCAGGCGCTCGGTGAGATCAGCCCCTGCTGGCAAAGCGATTCGACCTCCTCCCTCTGCCGGTCTATCACCCGGCGCAGGGCCTCTGCCTCCTTGGTCGTGACATCCATGTACTCCTCTACGACCCTCACAAGCTGCTGATTACTCGCGAGGGCCGATGCCAAGCTATTGGAAGATTATTGAAAAATTATATGACCCAATCCTTTTGATTTTAATGATTACTAAAAGCCATTGAGTTCATTAAAAGATATAATGAGTTTATTTAAATGAGCAATAAATTTATTTTGAACAATCAATGAGAATGTTAAAGTTTGACTTTAATCAATTTTGAAAGTAACTTTAAGCTCAATGTTTAAACTTTCAAAAAGAAATTTTATAATTCATGTTTTATTCAATGAGTTTTTGGAATAGTTCTTGAATTAATTCTTAATGTCAATTTTATTGAATTCAAGTCAAAACAATGAATTAAAATGAATCTGGAATGATTTTAATGTCAATCAAAAAGTTTCTGATTTTTGATACGTTCCGGAGCCGACTCTTGAGTTTCAGAGTCGACTCCACTCAGTGTACAGAAATGTGCATCTGTCTCGAGTCGACCCACGAAATTTGTCGAGTCGACCCCCGATTTAGTCGAGCCGACTCCATGACTGTGCGAGTCGACTCCGCTCAGACACCAGAAGAGTATTTTTCTGAGCACTTCGCGAGTCGACCCCAACCTTTCATGAGTCGACCCCCGACTTTCAGGAGTCGACACTTTACTTTTGGTGAGTCGACCCCTAACCTTTATAAACATTTCTATTTTTAGTAAGACGAGCTCGAGCCAACTCGGAAAAAGCATGAGTCGACTCCAGCAAATCTGGGCGAAATTTTTACGGATGCCAACTCAGCTCCAACGGTAAGTTTTTTGATTAACGGCTATTTTTCTTTATCTCTAACGGCTATATTCTTGCAGAATCTATAAATAAAGAAGCTGTTTTCAAATCAAAGAGAGACATAGAGAGAGATATTTATTTCAAAGAAAAGAAAGGAAAAATCAAAAAAATAGAGCGTTAGCTGAAAAATCTGTGATTCAAAATAGAGTGAAAGAAAGAGTGTGAAATCAAAGGAAGCTCCATCTGTGCTCAAGCTCTACTATCCAAGGAAGCTTCAGAAGAAATCCAAGTACATGTCAAGTGATTTCCACCACTCAAAGAAAAGAGGAAAAGCCCAAATCAACTCCAACACTCATTCCGTGGAGAATCCGTGTTGAGGCCGATTCTACATCTCAAAGGAGTTGAAGAAAAGAAGAAAAGCTCAAAGCCAACCAACTGCAAATCAGGCTTATCTAAACTCTATTCTTACTTTTGTTAATCTGCTCATTAAGGAGCATTGTAACTAAACAAACACTTTTCTATTATTTGTGTCTAGTTCAATCTGGGGGATTGAACTAGTGGAGGTAGTCTTACCTCGGTACGAGCTTGGTATAGCTTGTGTTTGGGTTTTGTGCTGGTGAGCCCGGAAAATCGGCTGGGTTCGTTGTAATCCCGGGAAAACAACAAGTTTGAGTTGTGAGCTTGTAAAATAACTCGGCTGTAATCAAGGAAGATTATAGTGTGGACCCAAGTGAATCTTGGGAGTGGACGTAGGTGTGGATTTCACCGAACCACTATAAAACCTTGTGTTTGCCGTGCTCATTTGTCTCTCACTCTATCTCTCTTATATTTCTGATTGTGCATTGCTTATAAGTTATTTTCTCTCACTTGCACATCTTGAGTTAATTTGTTTAAAACATTTCAAAAAGTCTTAAATTTTAAGAACCCAATTCACCCCCCCTCTTGGGTTGCCATCTGGGCCAACAATTGGTATCAGAGCAAGTGCTCATTTAGAATTTGATCTCACGATCAAGGGCTAAAGATCCATATGGCAACTCAAAGTGGTTCATGTTTTGCTGAAGGTCATTCTACAAATAGACCTCCTTTATTTAATGGAACCAACTATTCATATTGAAAGCTAGAATGAGAATATTCATTCAAGCTTCTGACTATGAATTATGGGTGTAATAATAAATGGACCAAGTACACCCACACACGTAGTAGATGGCACTATTGTTCCTAAGCCCGAAAGGGATTGGAATGATAATGATAGGAGAATGGCACAACTAAATGCTAAAGCCATTAACATTTTGTATTGTTCCTTAGACTCTAATGAATTCAACCGAATCTCAACATGTAATTCCGCAAAAGAAATTTGGGATAGGTTGGAAATAACACATGAAGGAACAAACCAAGTAAAAGAATCAAAAATAATATTTTGGTTCATAAATATGAATTATTCACCATGGAACAAAATGAAACCATCACATGCATGTTCACTAGATTCACTGATATTGTGAATGGTTTGAAAAGTCTTGGAAAAGTATATACTAACTCTGAGCTTGTTCGCAAAATTCTTAGGTCACTTCCAAGGACTTGGGAAGCCAAGGTGACAGCCATACAAGAAGCCAAAGATATGAACATCCTACCATTGGAAGAGCTTCTTGGTTCGCTAATGACTCATGAGCTTCAAGTTAAACAACATGTCAATGAGGATGAATCAAGAAAGAAGAAGACCATCGCCCTCAAAGCTGCGGAAAAGGAAGTAAGCAGCAGCGATGATGAAGAGGATGATGATGATGAGACAGCCCTCCTTGCAAGGAAATTCAAGAAGTTTATGCAAAGAAGGAGGCCCTTCCACAAGAAGAGATTTGTATCAAAAATGGAAGGAGAAAAGAAAAGGATAAGAAAAAGGAAAAGGACAAAGAGAAAGAGCCCTTAGTATGTTATGAATGTAAAAAGCCAGGGCATTTTAGATATGACTGTCCTTTACTTAAGAAGGCCTATAAGAAAAAGAAAAGGCCTACATGGCAACTTGGACTGATAGTGAAGAGTCTTCTTCCGAAGAAGAAGAACAAAAAGAAGTTGCAAATGTTTGCTTCATGGTGGACGACAACGAAGAGGTAAGTACCGAAACCCTCGATGATGAATTTACTTTTGATGAAATGTTTGAAGCATTCAATGAATTGATGATTGATTTCAAGGTTTTGAAAAAGAAACACAAATTTTTGAAAACTGAAAACTTAAATTTAATTAAAGAGAAAAATGAATTAAATCTTGTAGTTAAAGATTTAAAAGATAAAATGGAAACACTTCTTAATGAAAAGAATGATTGTGTTCATAAGATTGATTTGATAAAATCTGAAAATGAAAATCTAGTTAAAGAAAAAGAATCAATCTCTAATGAAAATGATTTTCTAAAGAAAGATGTTAAAAGTATAAAGACATTGTTGAGAAATTTACTCTAAGCTCAACTAAACTAAATAATTTTAGATAGTCAAAAAGCAGTTTTTGACAAAGCAGGTTTAGGGTATAACACATTAAGAAAACAAAAATCATTGAAAAATATTTTGTAAAAGCTAACCAAAGTAATATTACTTGTTTTAAATGTAATCAAAAAGGACATAAATCTTTTGAGTGCAAAACAATAAGTAATAATGAAAAATTAAACACTAAAGGCAAGAAAATTTGGGTTCCGAAAGGAACAATTTTTATTGCTACTAACCATGAAGGACCCAAGAAAGCTTGGGTACCTAAACATAAAGTTTAAATTATGTTGCAGGAATGTCTTGTAGCAAAAGATCAAAGAAAAAGTGGTACCTTGATAGTGGCTGCTCAAGACATATGACGGGTGACAAAGATGAATTCATCACCCTGGAAGAAAAGAAAGGTGAGTTGTTACGTTTGGTGATAATGGTAAAGGTCAAATTATGGGCCTTGGTAAAGTTCGTATAACTCCATCTACATTTATTGATAATGTACTTTATGTTGATGGTTTGAAGCATAATCTAATTAGTATAAGCCAATTATGTGATAAAAACTTTATTGTTTCATTTAAATCTTCTACATGCACTTAACTAATTCTATTGATAATAGCATTGTATTTACGGGTTATAGACATGGCAATGTTTACTTGGTTGATCTAGAAAAATTATCTTTGAGTGATCATTGCTTAATTGCTGACAATACTAATATAAATGAAATTAGTTGGTTGTGGCATCGTAGATTAGGTCATGCAAGCACACACCTTATTTCAAAATTAATTAAAATGGATCTAGTTAAAGGCTTATCTAAACTAATTTTGAAAACAAAAAAATATGTGATGCATGTCAATTTGGAAAACAAACTAGAAGTTCTTTCAAATCTAAAAACGTTGTTTCAACTTCTAGGGAACTAGAGCTACTTCACATGGATCTTTTTGGACCAACTAGAACCACAAGTCTAGGAGGAAAGAAATATGGTCTAGTGATTGTAGATGATTATTCTAGATATACTTGGGTACTATTTTTAGCTCACAAAGATGAGACTTTCTCGATATTCCTGAAATTCTTCAAGCACAAATGAGAAAAAACTACCATAGTATCTCTAAGAAGTGATCATGGAACTGAATTTGAAAATCACTTATTTGAAAGTTTTTGCACTGAAAATGGTATCAATCATAATTTTTCAGCCCCTAGGACTCCACAGCAAAATGGTGTAGTTGAAAGGAAAAATAGGACTCTAGAAGACATGGCCCGTACCATGCTATGCGAAAGTAACCTACCAAAGTACTTTTGGGTGAAGCTATTAACACAGCATGTTACATCTTAAATCGAGCCCTAATAAGACCAATCTTAAAGAAAACACCTTATGAATTATGGAATGAAAGAAAACCAATATAAAATACTTTCATGCATTTGGATGTAAATGTTTTATTCATAATAATGGTAAAAACAATTTAGGCAAATTTGATGCTAAATCTGAAGAAGGAATATTCTTAGGATATTCAACAACTAGTAAAGCTTATAGAGTATTTAACAAGAAAACCTTAGTAGTTGAAGAATCCATTCATATAGTTTTCGATGAGTCTTTAGCATCTAGTTCTGAAAAGCTTGATGATGAGGAAGATACAAACATAATTGAAAAAGATCTTGAAAAACTTAATATTGAAGTATCTTCAGATCATGAGCAAGAAGCTAAAGATGATGATTCACATAAGGACGATGATATCAATATTGATCATAATGATATAGATCTTCCAAGAGACTGGAGATATGCTCATAGTCATCCCAAGGAATTGATTATAGGTGATCCATCTCAAGGAATAAGAACTAGATCATATATGAGAAATATTAGTAATCATCTTGCATTTGTATCACAAATTGAACCTAAAACTATTGAAGAAGCTGAAAAAGATAATAATTGGATGTTAGCAATGCAAGAAGAATTAAATCAATTTACAAGAAATAATGTATGGACTTTAGTTGAAAGACCTAAAAATCATTCAGTTATAGGATCAAAATGGATATATAGAAATAAACTAGATGAAAATGGCATAGTAATTAGAAACAAAGCTAGATTAGTTGCAAAAGGATATAATCAAGAGGAAGGTATTGATTTTGATGAAACCTTTGCACCAGTAGCTAGATTAGAAGCCATTAGACTTTTACTTGCATTTGCATGTCATATGAATTTTAACTTATTTCAAATGGATGTTAAAAGCGCATTTTTAAATGGTTTTATAAATGAAGAAGTTTATGTTGAACAACCACCAGGTTTTGAAGATCACGAATTTTCAAATCACGTTTTAAATTGCACAAAGCTTTATATGGTTTGAAACAAGCACCTAGAGCTTGGTATGATAGGTTAAGTAAATTTTTAATTGAAAATGATTTCACAAGAGGAAATGTAGATAAAACATTATTTTTGAAAAGAAAAAGTAAGATTTACTTGTAGTACAAATATACGTTGATGACATTATTTTTGGTGCTACTAACAATTCTCTATGTCAAGAATTTGCTAAGGGAGAATTCGAGATGAGCATGATGGGAGAACTCAACTTCTTCCTTGGACTCCAAATCAAACAAAGCAAAGAGGGAATCTTCATCAACCAAACAAAATACACAAGAGAAATCCTAAAGAAGTTTGGTATGGAATCAATGAAACCCCTTGGAACACCAATGAGTCCTTCATGCAAGCTGGACAAAGATGAAGAAGGTAAAAAGGTTGATCAAAAGTATTATCGAGGTATTATCGGATTCCTTCTTTATTTAACCGCAAGTAGACCAGATATTATGTTTTCTGTATGTTTATGTGCTAGATTTCAATCAGAACCTAAAGAATCACACTTAATTGCTGTTAAAAGAATATTAAGATATCTAAATGGAACAAAAAATGTAGGTTTATGGTATTCTAGAGACTCAACATTAAACCTAATTGCATACTCAGATTCTGATTATGCTGGATGTAAATTAGATAGAAAAAGCACAAGTGGTGCATGCCAATTCTTAGGAAGTAACTTAATCTCATGGTTTAGCAAAAAGCAAAATTCAGTTGCATTATCAACTACTGAAGCTGAATATGTAGCGGCTGGAAGTTGCTGTGCGCAAATCCTATGGATTAAGCGACAACTTGAAGACTATGGTATCACACTTGATAAAACACCTATAAAATGTGATAATACAAGTGCAATCAATTTAACTAAAAATCCAATTCAACATTCAAGAACTAAACACATAGAAATTAGATATCATTTTATAAGAGAACATGTAGCAAATAATGAAATATGTCTTGATTATGTTAACACTGAAGAACAATTAGCTGACATATTTACTAAACCTTTAAATGAAGAAAGATTCTGTTATCTTAGAGGAGAGTTAGGGATTTGTGATCCATTGGAATGAATTTGAAACCCCTAAGGAGAATTTATCTAAGATTCTTTCAAATCTTTGATCTTTAAGGAAATCTTATCTAGAATTCATATCAAATTGATCCACTCATATTCAATGATTATTTATCAATTTTCATGATCATATTCCGGACACATTTCAGAAATTTAATGCTTTTGCTCTGAAATGGCCTCGGAGCCGACTCGGTGCGTATCAGAGTCGACTCCTGGTTTCGACTGAAACTCTCGAGTCGACCCCTCCTCGGCGCGAGTCGACTCCAAGTCGGGATGGTTTTCTGTGACTGTCCGAGTCGACCCCTAGCTTTGCGCGAGCCGACTCGAAGTGGTCCCAGGTTGATTTATCTAGGGCAGAGTCGACTCGCCATTCATTTCAAACTTTCTAATCTCTCAAAATACTCTCTCCACAATATCTCCAGACCTTCCAAACTTCGAAAATCCCTGATTATCACTTCCAATCATCCAATGGCACCCAAAACATGTGGATCCAATCTTGCTGCGACCGACGTCAAGAGGAAGCGAGCCGTTAGAAAACCGTAAGGCGTCCGTGCGTGAGCCATCACCCAGCTCGGATTCTTCATCTTCTTCTTCTACTCCGAATGCTTCTCCAGCTGCTGCTTCTACTCAGGTAGATAGATTAGCGGATAGGATCATAACTATGGGTAGAAAGGTAGATTTTGAACTATTTGAAGCTGAGGGATTTTTGCTTGGGAGACAACTAATAGAAATGGGTTGGGAGAAAATATGTTCCCTGGATTGCCCTACCTATCCCTCTCTAGTAAAGGAATTCTATAAAAAATTGTCTAGAGGTGATCACGGCCTAGTTAGCAATGTGAGAGGTCATAGGATCTCTGTAACTGTTGAGCTTCTTTCTAGACTGTTGGATCTGCCTTTATCTAGCACTGCCACTTTTTCTTCAGAAGACCGTAGTCCCACTCTTGCTAGATTATTGAATCGGGATGTTGTCGGATTTGAAGAGGTTTTTGCCAACCAGCTTACTTTAGAACTGAGATTATTACATAACATTTGCAGTAGGATACTCTTTCCAAAGACCGAAAGATTTGATTATGTATCGGAAAGAGATATCTTTGTGATGGATGCCATTATCACGGGCAAACCTATAAATCTTCCCAGTATGATACTTTGGTACATTGCAGACTATGGAGGAAAAAGAAAGTCTAGCCTGCCCTATGGAATGATACTCACCAAGATTTTTCTGAGCCAAGGAGTTGTGATTTCTGACAATGAGCCAATGAGGAATCTGCGACATACTGACTTTTATAGCTTGGCCACCATTCATCGAATGGGTTTTATCAAGATAAATGGAAAATGGGAGAGGAAAGGACTGATAGAAGAGAGAGCTACAGATGTTGAGGCTACAGGACCTTCAGTCAGACATCCTTCACCTGCACCTCCGAGCCCTTCTACTTCTGCCCCTGCTCCAGCCCCCGCTCCATTATTTGATCAAGCTTCATCATCTTCTGCCGGTTTCTCAGATCTACAACTAAAGCAACTCAAAGTTCTATTTGATGATCAATCTGAAAAACTTAAATCAGAATTTGAGAATAAGTTCATGAATTTGAAGGAGACTCTTTATTCATTGGATGATCGTATCACTAAGATGGAGTCTACTCTCAGCTCTTCTTCGGTATCTTTAAGTGGAGATCTCAAAAATATATTTGAAGAACTTAAAGATATATGCGGAGATGGAAACTTATGCAAAGTGCAATGCGGAGCTACAAGACAAGATTTTGACTGCTTGCACCTTTGTCGATGAGAGGCTCAAAGATTATGTAAAAATCCAATCTGATGGAATGAAGAACATAGTAGATCATTTAACTAGGATTGTAAGAACTCATTTCTGATATTAGATTTTCAATCCTTGCTATGTACTGAAATTTTTGTTATGCTTACATTTTGATATCAATGTATTAAACATCTTGATGTATTAGACTTTTTGATGAAATGAATTCTCTATGTTGATTACTCAATGTATTTCCTTCTTGCAATGAATGAATGAAATTGTCAAATCTTATCTTGATTGAATGTATGTTTATGCTTCTCTACCTTTTTGTTGATAACAAAAAAGGGGGAGAGTTTTATAGTTTATGATTGTAAATACATTTGAGAAAATCAAAGTAATCAATGAGATAAACAATGGGATATTTATTTATTATATTTATGATTGTAAATACATTTGAGAAAATCAAAGTAATCAATGAGATAAACAATGGGATATTTATTTAAGTTTCATAGGGGGAGCTACCTCATTCAGGGGGAGCCTAAGTCTAACTATGAAAATAAAATAAATTCACTAATCAATCATGCATAAACTCAATGTTTTTGTTATCATCAAAAAGGGGGAGATTGTTGGAAGATTATTGAAAAATTATATGACCCAATCCTTTTAATTTTAATGATTACTAAAAGCCATTGAGTTCATTAAAAGATATAATGAGTTTATTTAAATGAGCAATAAATTTATTTTGAACAATCAATGAGAATGTTAAAGTTTGACTTTAATCAATTTTGAAAGTAACTTTAAGCTCAATGTTTAAACTTTCAAAAAGAAATTTTATAATTCATGTTTATTCAATGAGTTTTTGGAATAGTTCTTGAATTAATTCTTAATGTCAATTTTATTGAATTCAAGTCAAAACAATGAATTAAAATGAATCTGGAACGATTTTAATGTCAATCAGAAAAGTTTCTGATTTTTATACGTTCCGGAGCCGACTCTTGAGTTTCAGAGTCGACTCCACTCAGTGTACAGAAATGTGCATCTCGAGTCGACCCACGAAATTTGTCGAGTCGACCCCCGATTTAGTCGAGCCGACTCCATGACTATGCGAGTCGACTCCGCTCAGACACCAGAAGAGTGTTTTTCTGAGCACTTCGCGAGTCGACCCTAACCTTTCATGAGTCGACCCCCGACTTTCAGGAGTCGACACTTTACTTTTGGTGAGTCAACCCCTAACCTTTATAAACATTTCTATTTTTGGTAAGACGAGCTCGAGCCGACTCGGGAAAAGCATGAGTCGACTCCAGCAAATCTGGGCAAATTTTTACGGATGCCAACTCAGCTCCAACGGTAAGTTTTTTGATTAACGGCTATTTTTCTTTGTCTCTAACGGCTATATTCTTGCAGAATCTATAAATAGAGAAGTTGTTTTCAAATCAAAGAGAGACATAGAGAGAGATATTTATTTCAAAGAAAAAGAAAGGAAAAATCGAAAAAACAGAGCGTTAGCTGAAAAATCCGTGATTCAAAATAGAGTGAAAGAAATAGTGTGAAATCAAAGGAAGCTCCATCTGTGCTCAAGCTCTACTATCCAAGGAAGCTTCAGAAGAAATCCAAGTACATATCAAGTGATTTCCACCACTCAAAGAAAAGAGGAAAAGCCCAAATCAACTCCAACACTCATTTCGTGGAGAATCCGTGCTGAGGCCGATTCTACATCTCAAAGGAGTTGAAGAAAAGAAGAAAAGCTCAAAGCCAACCAACTGCAAATCAGGCTTATCTAAACTCTATTCTTACTTTTGTTAATCTGCTCATTAAGGAGCATTGTAACTAAACAAACACTTTTCTATTATTTGTGTCTAGTTCAATCTGGGGGATTGAACTAGTGGAGGTAGTCTTACCTCGGTACGAGCTTGGTATAGCTTGTGTTTGGGTTTTGTGCTGGTGAGCCCGGAAAACCGGCTAGGTTCGTTGTGATCCCGGGAAAACAACAATTTTGAGTTGTGAGCTTGTAAAACAACTCGGCTGTAATCAAGGAAGATTATAGTGTGGACCCAAGTGAATCTTGGGAGTGGACGTAGGTGTGGATTTCACCGAACCACTATAAAACCTTGTGTTTGCCGTGCTCATTTGTCTCTCACTCTATCTCTCTTATATTTCTGATTGTGCATTGCTTATAAGTTATTTTCTCTCACTTGCACATCTTGAGTTAATTTGTTTAAAACATTTCAAAAAGTCTTAAATTTTTAAGAACCAATTCACCCCCCCCCCCCTCTTGGGTTGCCATCTGGGCCAACACAAGCCCAGTCCGTCGACAGTTACAGAGGTACGCCTCCCCTCCGAGTGAAGCAAGCCGTTGAGTGAGGTGCGCAGCTCACTAGATGATCATCCTGGAAAGGCCATTGTTTCAGAACTTAAATCGAGGGATGGCTGAGACCGATACCCCTCGGTCATATTTATACTCGCTGGACAGGTATCTCAATCGGTCGCGCCATAGCCGCCGACCCATAAGAGCTTGCCACATGTCGTCATTTCAATGACTGCAAAATCCGAGGTACCACACCCCATCCCGAGTAAGATCGGTAAGTGTGGACTGACTGATCGGGAATTCCCCCGAACAGACTGCCTTCCGATCTGCCGCCCCCAGTAATAAATACTCACGGCATTTCCCCAAGCTCCCTTATCGGGAAGAACAGAGGGAAGAAGTCCGGCATCCGGCCAATGACCTGTCCCCTCGGGAAGAGTAGCGTCACCAAGCAAAAAGCGTGACAATGTACTGCTCATACCGACCTGGCGCCCATCACCGAGCGCCGCATAGACCTAGCACCATGGCCCACAATGACAACTGAATCGCTCCCTTGAGCCCAAATCTCCGAAACTTGGCAGGGCCAAGACAAATATCTCCGAACCTCGGCTGGGTCGAGCGACAATTTCTCCGAACCTTGGCAGGGCCAAGTAAAAAATTCTCCGAACCTTGGCTGGGCCGAGTTACAAGTTCTTCGAATCTCGGCTAGGCTGAGCTACAATTTCTCCGAACCTTGACAGGGCCAAGTAAAAAATTCTCCGAACCTCAGCTGGGCCGAGCTAAAAATTCTCCGAACCTCGGCTGGGCCGAGCTACAAGTTCTCCGAATCTCGGCTGGGCCGAGTGATAATTTCCCCAAACCTTGGCAGGGCCAAGTGAAAAATTCGCCGAACCTTGGCAGAGCCAAGCCGAATATCTCCGAACCTCGGCTGGGCCGAGTGACAGAATCTCCGAACCTTGGCATGGCCAAGCCAAACATCTCCGAACCTCGGCTGGGCCGAGTGACAGAATCTCCGAACCTTGGCAGGGCCAAGCCAAAATCTCCGAACCTCGGTTGGGCCGAGCAACAAGTTCCCTGAACCACTATGGGAAAAAGCACAGATCCCCTGAGCTTCGGCCAAACCGACCCACGATAATTCGAGCTCCGATAAGAGCGAGGACAAAAATTCTAAGTTTCGGACCGAGGTAGGGAGTGTATTTCTCCGAACGGTCCCTAGACCGTCGCTCATGAACTTCAGTTAGTACGGATAGTGCGGGATCCTCGTCTAAGGACGAGCGAGACGCCTTTGTACCCCATAAACAACAATGACAGCAAACTCGGCACGGAAAAGATAGAGATTGAAAAACAAAACATAACTCTCTTTGTCGCCGGTCGAGATCGGTTACAAATGCCTTAGAGGCATTACAAGAGCATTGAAATGCATAAAATAAAGACAAGTACAAAACTCGGGCAACTGCTCCGAAGCAGACCTAGGCAACTGTGATACTTCGACGTCGGATCGACAAATCAGACAAACCACGAAACGGTCAGCCCGCCTGGACGGTTGATAAAGCTGACCCTCCATGGCCCCCGCCGAATGAAGAGATTCAGAAGGTGGAACGGCCCGTGGATGCTGATTCTGAGGACTCGGACGATCCAGCCCGCTCCCTTAGGAGGGGGTGCTGGATCACAGGCCGCCGCCCGACCGAGAGGCTCGGGGACCATCGGACCTCGGTTGCTCCCATATTCTCCGCCCCATGGCAAGGATTCCCCTCAGAGAAGGGATGGGAATCCAGGCCAGCGAAAGAGGGAGAGTCTGTGCGTGCTACGGGGGTGTCGATACACTTCCTACCGTAAGCCCTCCGTAACAGGCCACAAAGGTCACACGGAAAGAGTATATGTGCGCTCCCCGTGTGATCTCTGCGCCCTCTATGTGCGCTCTCCATATGATCTCCGGGACTCATCCCCTAAGGGCGAGCCGTCCTTTGGCAGCTCCCCCGTCGCCCCAGCTATCCGGTGGCAAGAAGCCTATAAGAGGAAAGCTCGGCCCTCCCACTCGCAATAGCAGAGAAATAAGCATGATGAAAGCTCTGATGGGAAAGAAACTTTGGGGATAACTAAACATGACCCCTCTTTTCCCTTCTTATAGGCCGAAACGAACCAGGAAAAGCTACCCAAGCTGTAAGCCCCGAGATTTAGACATCTGGCCCGTGCCACCACGTGGCCCCTCAGGATAGACGCGGCGCCCTACTGCGCGCCAAGCCCATCGCCTGAGTTGTGACGTATACGGAGATCTCCTCCTGATCCCGAATCACGGTCATTAAACGCAGGAGATTGTCCACCAGCACTTCGAAAATTGGCAGGCTCAGAATATCATCCTTCGAAAATAACGTCCTCCAATGGTAAGCGGCTGTGTACGCAGCACGATGAGACGACCTACATGGGAAAAGAGCATCTTCCGGAAAGCCGCAGAGCAGCTTTATGTTCCCCACAGCGCCGTATCATCAGTTTCGGTGAAATAAAAACCGAATCACCTGCGGAACAGCAGGGCGTTGGTAGAATAGCAGAAAGCGCGAAGGCCTATTTTCCTCGTTGGCCCCAGCCGACCTATTTTGCTCGTCGGCCCCAGCCGACCTATTTTTGTTTGTCGGCCCCAGCCGACCTATCTTGCTCGTCGGCCCTAGCCGACCTATCTTTGCCCGTCGGCCCTAGCCGACCTACCTTGCTTGTCGGCCCTAGCCGACCCATTTTTACCCGTCGGCCCTAGCCGACCTATTTTTGCCCCAGCCGACCTATCTTGGTCGTCGGCCCCAGCCGACCTATCTTGGTCGTCGGCCCTAGCCGACCTATCTTTGCTCGTCGACCCCAACCAACCTATTTTGCTTGTCGGCCCTAGCCGACCTATCTTGCTTGTCGGCCCTAGCCGACCTATCCTTGCTTGTCGGCCCTAGCCGACCTATCCTTGCCCGTCGGCCCTAGCCAACCTATTTTTTCCCGTCGGCCCTAGCCGACCTATTTTTGCTTATCGGCCCCAGCCGACCTATCTTGGTCGTCGGCCCCAGCCGACCTATCTTTGCTCGTCGGCCCCAACCGACCTATTTTGCTTGTCGGCCCTAGCGACCTATCTTGCTTGTCGGCCCTAGCCGACCTATCTTTGCTTGTCGGCCCTAGCCGACCTATCCTTGCCCGTCGGTCCTAGCCGACCTATTTTTGCCCGTCGGCCCTAGCCGACCTATCTCTGTTTGCCGGCCCTAAGCCGACCTATCTTGATTGTCAGTCCAAGCCGACCTACTTTGCCGATCGGTCTTAACCATTCAGTTTTGTTTCTTGAGCCTTGATCAAGACATGAACCGAGCCGGATCGCCTGTCGGTTCATCGGTCGAGGCAATCGCCCCGCCTTGGGTTAAGCCAATGCACTCCCTCAATCCCGGAACAAAACTGGCTAAACAACATCAGCGAGCCATAAGTTGCTCACGATTGAGGCAAAACCCGGCGGCAACAGAACACTTAAATGAAAATAAAGGTTTCATTCATTAAAAAGTGTCGATCAGGCTTTCAGGAAACAAAGTGCAGGAATGGCCTCTAAGAGCCGGGAACCACATCGGTTTTGGAGGAGCTCTCGGTTACATCTACAGAAGTGTGACTAGACTCGCCCTTCTCTACTGCGACTTCGCTGGGACCCGGGACAGCACCAGGATCAGTGTCAGAGACATCGACATATTCGTCCTCTTCTTCTCCGTGGACTCACCGTCATCAGGAGTTTCAGCGTCCAGAAAAGAGAGATCCCATTCTGGATGCTTGTTGGATATCTTCTCTTTGCATTCCTGCAACCCAAGTTGGAAGGCGTCAACGCCGATAGCATCCTGCCTCCCCTTGAGTATGGCGAGCTGCATGTTGGCCTGAGCAGCCTGTTTCTCAGCCTCTGCGACTTGGGCCCGCAGAATGATATTTTGCTCCTCGAACTCACCGGCCCGCATCTCGAATTCTGAGCTCTTGTTGCGGCTAAACACAAGCTCGTCTTGAAGAGCCCGAACCTTCAACTCCAACTTCGCCATCTGAAAAAGCCAAAGTAAATCGGCATCACAAGAAACCAGTAGAAAAAGCTAAAAAGGGGGGGGGGGAATGAGATCGTACCTCCTCCTCTCGTCTGGCCAACCTCTTGGCCAACTCCTCAGCCTCACCCCTGGCTCTTGTTCTGTCGGCCCCGACCAGCTTGACACTCTCCTGCATATTGTTGATCCTCGACTGTTTGGCTTCAGCATCCTCTCGGGCTTGGGATAGCTCGTTGTTCACCCGAGCTATCACCCCTTGTTGCCATTTAGCGCCCTCCCTCAAGTGGGCAATTTCGCTATCGCGGCGCTTCAGTCGCTCCTCCACCTCGTCGAGCATCCTAGTCAAACGCTTCCTCTCGTCGGCAGCTTCCATCCCCAGCCGACCCATACTCTCGCTATGTTCTCTCCGCATCGCCTTCACCTCCGCGGAATGTTTCGACTCTATTCTGCCAGCTCCAAGCACGCGTTATCATTCTTCGCCAGGAGTTCCTGCAACTCCTCCACCCTACGCTTTTGCTTGGACACCTCGGCCAGGGCGACCTGGTGTGCCGCCCTTATTCCCTTTAAGCTCCTATCACTCATATCCATAAGCTCTTCGAACTTCTCAGACACCTTCAGTCGTGATTGGAGCTCGACATTGTCTCTCCTGGCCTGAATACTGGCCCCCGTTGCCAGGCTCAGACGCCAGCACATCACCCGAGAAAGCAAAACGCTCTGCGAGACAAAAGATGAATAAAAACCCGCGATGGTGTCAATCAGGAAACATCTACCACACACAAGAAATAACTTACCCGCGAGGCATAGGCCCGAGTCATCCTCATCAGGGTCGTATTGTCGATGTCGGGAAGAAGATGGATACTTTCGGCCACGCCTTGCTGACCGAATGCGGCGTTGACCAGCTCCAAGTCTGCAAACTTGTCTGCCGAAGGATCTGCACCCGGATGCAAAGCCGACCTCATTAAGGCGGAAAACGCCTCCTCAACACCAGCGCTCGAACCGCTGGGCTGACCGTCCCCGCCTGAGGGACCGACCTGGGCGACCTCCATCTGAGATGCCCCCAACTTCCCAGCCTCCTCTATCAAGGCCCTGGCTTGGACTTCTTCGGATAATTCGGCTAGCCCAAGCGTCAGCCTCACCAAAATCTTTATCGAGGGAGCTCCCAATGCGGGACTCCCACCTTGCTGCGTCCCCTCCTCCGACGCACCTTTTTCGGTTACCACCATCTGTGTCTCCGCCACAGGGCCCCCTGGGGTCTCGGCCCGTCCTACCACTTGCATCTCCTCCGCAGGCTCCTCCGAAGCCTCGGTCTGACCCACCTCTTGACCCATCGAGGGCGGTCCGACCTCACTACTACCGGACTCCCCTGCAGAGAGACCAAGAGAGAGCTCTCCCTGAACCTCCCCGGCTGCGGCTGCCGCCTCTCCCTCTCCTGCTGGAGCCGATGGCGATCCCGCGGGGACAGTAGGCTCCTCAGCAACAACCGCCTCTCTCAAATCCATCGCTGGTTCCTCTTTCAGGGGGGACGCGGATGGACGAGCCAACGGAGCCTCATCCTAGCTATCCGATATCTCCAACACGAGAGGGCCGGGGGCCGTAACCGTTCTCCCCGGATCCTCCTTTGCCCCCGGCGCTCCTGCCGTGACTGCTCCGGCGCCCGACAGGCTTCTTGCGGAGATGTGAGCCCTTTTATCGGGCCGGCCACTGTCTGCGCCGCTACTCTCCCCTGGGCATTTTCCTCTCTTCCTCTTGGAGAGGTTCGACAATGCCGACCTTTTGGCTGTCAGAACGGAACACGCGTACTCAGATCCAAACACATTCATCGATAAAAACATACAACAAGAAAGGGATAAAAGAAGGGATTCACCTTGCGAGTCCAGAGGGCTGAGCCCGGCTGCGAAGAGGGCCCCCTCCGATAGCAGATCGTTGGCTGAAAACACCTGGCCATTGCGAAGGACATCCAAGTCCCTCTCCTCCTGCGCCGACAAAGCTGGATGTGTCTCTGCATCCCTCATAAAATTCCCCCATTTCTGAGGGAAGCCGGAACCGATATTCCCCTCTGCGACAACGAACCGACTCTTCCACCCCTTGATGGAGGATGGCTTATCCACAATGACGTTGAAAGATCTCCGGGGTCCAATGTAGGGCCACTTTGATTTCCTCCCAGGAATCAAAAGGTAGCAGGCGCAAAAAAGGGGGAGAGTGGCGACGATTTGAATCTGGTGGCACATTGAGATGAATCCGATGATGCTCCGTCAACTGTTTGGGGCCACCATCGCCGGGCAGATATTGTAGTGGGTCATTATCTCCTTCACCAAAGGATGGAGAGGGAAGCGAAAGCCTGCCTTCAAACTATCCTCATAAATGAAGACCCCGGACTCCAAATCTCGCGAAACCCTATCCTCAGGCTCTGGCACCGCAGAATGACATCTGAGGGCATGCCGTACCATTAGTGGATCCTCCCCAAATCCTCAGCTACAATCTCCAAAACCACCTCGTCGGGGCTCATCGCCATCTCGATTGAGAAGAACACCAGGCAAAACGACGAGCGTGGAGAAGGATGAAAGGCCAAACTCTTCGAAAAACAAGACGAGAGGATGATGCGAACATGCATGTATATATATAGTGCGGCTGTCGCTTTGCTTCCCCGCTAAGGAAGCCTCCTTGAGGAGATAGGGCATCTCGCCCGAGGTGTCCGAAATCGCCTCGACAAACGCCCGATCGATCGGGATTCACGACGTGGCGTAATCCCAACCGTCACTCTCGGAGGAGCCTTAGCCCCGAAGGCAGTATGGCACTGTCGCATTAATTAGGGCATCATTGCACGAGCTGTCTTAACCAAAACGTCCCATCCGCGCCATTTGAACTTATACTCCCTATGCCCGAACCTACGCTTCGAACTAGGGAGTGGAGGGCATGTGTTGGGGGGTAAAATTGACATTGCATCAATATCCGTGCGAGGCGGCTAAGGCCGACCTCCTCCCTTCGCTCTTCCGGGCTTCCCTAGCTCGGCCTTTCCGGGCTTCCGTAGCTCGGCCCTTCCGGGCCTCCATAGCTTGGCCCTTCCGGGCCTCCATAGCTCGGTCCTTTCTGAGCTTCCGTAGCTCAGTCCTTTCCGGGCTTCCATAGCTCGGCCTTTCCGGGCTTCCATAGCTTGGCCCTTCCGGGCTTCCATAGCTCAGCTCCTTCGGGCTTCCATAGCTCGGCTCTTTCCCGGGCTTCCGTAGCTCGGCCTCCCCGGGCTTCCATAGCTCGGCCCTTTCGAGCTTCCCTAGCTCGCTTCCCCCTCGAGTCTCCATGACCCGGCTTCATCAAGCGATCCACGACCTAATACCTACCTCCACGGAACCTGACGCAGGAGAGCCCAGACTTGCCAGAACGACATCCTAGACAAGGAATCATGTCGAGATGTGGCCTAGAACCTATCATAACTGCCCTAGGTCTACTCGACCAGATCTCAAGACATCAGGGTGCTTTCCCAGCCGTCGATCCCTTAACAAACAGGATACGGATTCCACGGCCCCACAACGGCCTGATTCTATCCACCTCCGTATCCTAACAACCTCTGAACCTTCTAGAAGACGCTCAAGGTCCAGGTGACAGTCTATAAATTGGACACTCCCAGATTCCCTCAGGTACGCGTACGCATCTTTTTTTTTGGCACACTCATACGTGCGCTCTCACTCTCACTGCTCTCTCCGGTGGCTCGTTGGTGCTCTTCCCCTCTAGAGCTCTCGATTGGCCGTCCCCGGAGAGGTCTCCTGGAGAGATCCACCTCCCCATTATCTGGTTATCGCTGATTTCTTCTCCACTGACTTGAGCGTCGGAGGGTCTTCCGCAGAGGGCCAACCCCAACGCCTCTCGCGCGAGGACTTCTTGTGCAGGTCCGCCCCCTCTTCCCTGAAGATCGACCGTGCCCGAGTCGGAGGACGGATCCCGGCGGCAACACCTATTAAAAAAAATGGAGTAATATCAGCACGCTCTCTTCCTATAGAATAATGGGTCCTTGCCTACTCTCAACGCTGGAGAACGTGTTTTTTTTTTCCAGCTGCAGCCAAGCAAGTTTCCTCACGTACAGATTCTCTTGGCTGGTACGCTGGCAAGCGTGGGAATTGCAGATAGACCAGCGGTCACATTGCAGACCAATCAATACGAATTGTGCGTGTTGTCGCCGGGATCCATCCTCCGACTCGGGCGCAGTCGATCTTTAGGGGCGGACCTGCACACAAGTCCTCGCACGAGAGGCGTTGAGGGTGGCCCTCCGCAGAAGACCCTCCGATGCTCAAGTCAGTGGGAGGAAATCGGCGATCAATCAGAAAATGGAGAGGTGGATCTCTCCAGGGAGTCTCTTTGGGGGGCAGCCAATCAGAAGCTGAGAGCACCGACGAGCAGCAGGAGAGCAGGAGAGTGGGAGTGAGGGTGTGAGTGCATGCGTACCTGAGGGAATCTGTGAGCGTGATATTTATAGGCTATCACCTGGATCTTGAGCGCCTTCTGGAAGGTTCAGAGGTTGTTAGGATACGGGGGTGGATCGAATCAGGCCGTTGTGGGACTGTTGGGATCCATATCTTATCTGTTAGGGGATCGACAGCTAGGAGAGCTCCTTGATGGCTTGAGATCTGGTAGGTGTGTAGGTCTCAGGTAGCCTTTAGGTTCTAGACCACTTCTCAACATGATTCCCTGCCTAGGATGTTGTTACAGTAGGCTTAGGCTCTCCCGCGTCAGGTTCCGCGGAGGTGAGTATTGGATCGTGGGTTGTTCAGTGAAACCGGGCCATGGAGGCTCGAGGGAAACGAGCTACAGGAAGCTCGGGAGGACCGAGCTATGAGAGCTCGGGAGAGTCGAGCCATGGAAGCTCGAGAGAGCCGAGCTATGGAGCTTGGGAGAGCCGAGCTATGGAAGCTCGGGAAGACGAGCTATGGGAGCTCGGGAGAGTCGAGCTACGGAAGCTCGGGAAAGACGAGCTATGGGAGCTCGGGAGAGTCGAGCTACGGAAGCTCGGAGAAGGCGAGCTATGGAAGCTCGGGAGAGTCGAGCTACGAAAGTTCGGGGAAGACGAGCTATGGGAGCTCGGGAGAGCCGAGCTATGGAAGCTCGGGGAAGCCGAGCTATGGGAGCTCGGGAGAGCCGAGCCATGGAAGCTCGGGGAAGCCGAGCTATGGAAGCTCGGGAGAGCCGAGCTATGGAAGCTCGGGGGAGATGAAGGGAGGAGGTCGGTCTTAGCCTCCTTGCACGGATATTAATGCAATGATGATTTTACCCCCCAACAGTGCGCATAAAAAAATTTCTTGCCGTCTCTCTCATGGTTGGCCTGCAAATTTACGTCGCCAACGAGACTCCAAAGGCGACTTTGCAGGAAAAGTCTTGGCTAGTACCAGTGCTCTTGGAAGTTTGGCCAGCTGGCCGAACAGCATTTCTATGTTGGGCCAGTCAGGCCAGTTAGGCTAAATAGATTTTGTTTGCTCGATCTGCTTGATCGAACAGAGAGTCTCTATTTAATCATAGTAAATCGAACATAAAGAATTTGTTAGAACCAGCTAGGTCGAATATATTCTGTTTATTCGACATGATTAGTTTCTGTTCGGTCAATCAGGATCGAATAGAGACTTGGCCAAATATGAAGCGAGAAAGAAAAAAGCAAAGGGAGCGGAGGCCTGGGAGGAAGGCGGATGCCGAAGAGGAAGACAGAGCTTGGCTAAGGAAGATGGAGGAATCGGTTGAGGGAGACGGAGCCGAGCGAGTGAGGAAGGAAAGGGAGAAAGGAAAAGAGGAAGAGTTCATCGGGAAAGATAGCCGCTGCTGGGGAAGACTCGCTGGGAAAGAAGAGTCTGGGCGTGCCGGGAAGGCCGGAGAAGGAGAGAGCTGCCGTGAGCGAGAGGGGGTGCGCTATCGGAAGGAGGGACAATGAAAAATTTCGTGAGGGGGTAAAGGGGAAGGGATAGTTTATGTATTTTCTAAATTTAGGATGATTACTGAGTAATTTTGGGAGGCTACTGAGTAAAAAAAAAAAAGGGTCTATTGAGCATTTTGTGCGGCCAAATAGAATTTACCATTGCAGACGCGTGGGGAGTTTTTTTTTTATGCAGTTCGTCAACTAAATATTTATATTTGTGGTAGGATTATTGTTTTGTTTTATAGCAGGAGAGCTTTGTGCCATGTCGGCCGAGTCCTAAAACGCAGCTTATGTACCCTCGCCGCTCCGGAAAGGCTCCCTCTGAACTAAATATTTATCTTTTGAACACCCCTATGGATAATTTATACGCAAATACTACGTCAGTTTTTAAATTTTGCCCTATGGAAGCCCCATTTTACATGCTTATAAACAAAGTCAACATCAAATATATATTTAGGTTATGTGCTTTGTGAATGATTAACTTAATCCTTCAATAGAGCCTTTTATGCTTGTTGGGGGGTAAAATCGACATTGCATCAATATCCATGCGAGGCGGCTAAGGCCGACCTCCTCCCTTTGCTCTTCCGGGCTTCCCTAGCTCGGCCTTTCCGGGCTTCCGTAGCTCGGCCCTTCCGGGCTTCCATAGCTCGGCCCTTCCGGGCCTCCATAGCTCGATCCTTTCCGGGCTTCCGTAGCTCGATCCTTTTCGGGCTTCCATAGCTCGGTCTTTCCGGGCTTCCATAGCTTGGCCCTTCCGGGCTTCCCTAGCTCGGCTCCTTCCGGGCTTCTATAGCTCGGCTCCTTCCCGGGCTTCCGTAGCTCGGCTCCTTCCTGGGCTTCCGTAGCTCGGCCTCCCCGGGCTTCCATAGCTCGGCCCTTCCGAGCTTCCCTAGCTCGCTTCCCCCTCGAGTCTCCATGACCCGGCTTCATCAAGCGATCCACGACCTAATACCTACCTCCACGGAACCTGACGCATAAGAGCCCAGACTTGCCAGAACGACATCATAGACAAGGAATCATGTCGAGACGTGGCCTATAACCTATCATAACTGCCCTAGGTCTACTCGACCAGATCTCAAGACATCAGGGTGCTCTCCCAGCCGTCGATCCCCTAACAAACAGGATACGGATTCCACGGCCCCACAGCGGCCTGATTCTATCCACCTTCGTATCCTAACAACCTCTAAACCTTCCAGAAGACGCTCAAGGTCCAGGTGACAGTCTATAAATTGGACACTCCCAGATTCCCTCAGGTACGCGTACGCAACTTTTTTTTTGGCACACTCATACGTGCGCTCTCACTCTCACTGCTCTCTCCGGCGGCTCGTTGGTGCTCTTCCCCTCTAGAGCTCTTGATTGGCCGTCCCCGGAGAGGTCTCTCGAAGAGATCCACCTCCCTATTATATGGTTATCGCCAATTTCTTCTCCACTGACTTGAGCGTTGGAGGGTCTTTCGCGGAGGGCCAACCCCAACGCCTCTCGCGCGAGGACTTCTTGTGCAGGTCTGCCCCCTTTTCCCTGGAGATCGACCGCGCCCAAGTCGGAGGACGGATCCCGGCGGCAACAATGCTTATCTTGGCCGATTGGCAGGCTAAAAACGTGTTTACTTTATGTCATTAGTTTATTTTTCTCTTTCTTTCTCTTATCATTATTATTTTTGTTTAATTTTTAAAAAAAGTTTTTGTTTACTGCACGTCTATTAGGCCATGGCATGCATGGGCATACAGTCAATTCGCATGTTCGATATGCGCTTTATGCATTGAAGATCGATGCATAAAGACTTTATCTTAGATTTTTATTAAAAATAAACAAATAAGCCTCCATAAAAACATATTGGAGAAGATAAAAAGATATATATATATATATATATATATATATATATATATATATTGATGCTTTTGACGGTTTGTAATTGATGCTATAAATAAAATAAAAATTACAGCTAAAAATAATTATTTAGAGACAGTAGGTTTTAGATAATGGCATTAAAGGCCGGATTTCAAGAAGACTTAAAATTGCACCCCCAACTAAGCTTAGAAGATAATAATGAAAGGAAGACTTGAAGAAGATTTATATACTTAAAAGAATAATATAAAAAAGATTATTGAAAGTTTCTTGTAAACGCTGTTTCAAAGTTAAAGTGCTTACTATAGTTAACCCTAGAGTCAAATGATTTGAACACCCAGCAAGGAACAAGAGCTTTTTAGCTTTGAAAACAATTTTGTAGACTATTAACGTTATTCATATACATATATATGAATGCATGGCATGCATGTGCAACACCCAATAACCCTTTGTTATTATCACTATAAAAAAATACTGAAATAACGACGACACTTTGTGACGCAAAATTTGCATTGCGCAACGCTTCAGTGACCAAATCAATAAACAAAAAATAGCGATGCATTTAATGATGCAAAATATTGCATCGCTAAATAGCGATGCATTAGCGATGCAAAAATATATACATAATATATAAATAAATTTTATTAATTTTAACAACGCAAAAAAGTGCGTCGTTATTTAGCGATGCCAATTTTTTGTGTCGCTATTTAGTGATGCATTAGCGATGCAAAAATATGTACATAATAAATAATTTTTATTAATTTTAGTGATGCAAAATTAGCATCGCTAAATAGCGACGTAATTTTTGCGTCACTATTTAGCGACGCATTAGTGATGCATAAATAAGTAAATAATAAATATTATTTGTTAATTTTAGCGATACAAAATTTTGCGTCACTACATAGCGACGCAAAAATATGCACATAATAAATAATTTTTATTAATTTTAGCGACGTAAAATTTGCATCGCTAAATAGCTTGTGTCACTATATAGTGACGCATAAATATGTAAATATTAAATATTATTTATTAATTTTAGCGACATAAATTTTGTATCGCTAAATAGTGACGCAAAAATTTCTACATAATAAATATTTTTTTGTTAATTTAGCGACGCAAAATTGGCATCGCTAACTAGTGACACAAATATTGCGTCGCTATTTAGCAATGCATTGGCGACACATAAATATGTAAATAATAAATATTATTTGTTAATTTTTTGCATCACTAAATAGCGATGCATCAGATATGCATCGCTATTTAGCGACGCATATTTTTGCGTCGCTAAAGTTTTGCAGTGTCATCCCACCAAATTAGCGATGTCACTTAGGCATCGCTATTTATAAAAACTACCCTCCCCTCTCTCTCTCTCTCTATATGCTCCGGCCCTAATTCTCCCCCCCCCCTCCCCCACCCCCGTGCAGCCCTCCCTGGCGGTGCCAGCCCCCTGGTGCAGCCCTTCCCCTTCAGGTGCACCCCCCTCTCTCTGGGCCCAGCGGCCCCACGGCCATGGCCAGACCGTCGCCTGGCCTGGCAACGGGCCGTGGCCGGGCAAGCTGTTTCTTTTTTTTTTTCAAAGATGGTACTAGAATTGGCCAAAGCATTAAATAAATTTCTAAATGATTTGGTTTTTATAGTAATTAATTATGCCATAATTAACCTTCTTAAGTTGAGGTAAAGGGGGTCAAATGGTAATTTTTAAAATGTAGACTAGAAGAGTAAAATGTTATTTTTTTACCATTATGAATTTTAGTGAATTAATTATTATTTATGTTTAATTATAAGTAATCAATGATTGATTGATTTTGTTGAAGAGATTAATTGGGATTAGCAAGTTTCACATCTATCATTATGCAATATTTTATATGCCTGCATATTTTATATATTTATTGTTGAATTTCTCAGCATGTTAAACTATGCATAATAGTTTATTGGTAAAGTTCTTACATATATTGTTGCATATTATTTTTGATATGAAATGGTTTTGATTTTGATTTAAGATACAAGAACATGATATATTGAGATATGTTATTTTGATTAATGATATGGCTATGGCTTTAATAGATGTATGATGTTATGATGTGAGCATGAAAGTGATTTAATCCAATGCCATAAATGGTTGAAATTATGCATTTGATATTTACTATTGATAAATAGTGCTAGTTCTGGCAAGATTGGCCTTGATAGATGACATTAGGAGAGAGTTGAAGGCTAAGTAAGGCTTGAAGGCTGAGAGAGCCGGTGTAAAACCAATCATGGTTAGTTGTGTTGCAATACCTAAGAATTATAATAAACAAGAAAATTTTATCATAAGCATAAGTTCGATTGTCTTTGGATTTGCATATTATTTCTCATAGCACTATAACCTTTAGACCCATTTGAGAATTTGTAAGACTTAGTTTTGCAAATTCTCAAATTGTCCTAATGGACAGTTTGAGATTATTTTTTGCGATATGTTAGTCTACTATTAGTCATCGTTGGTTGAGATTGTGGTTTGTATTTTCTCATACGTTC
The DNA here is from genome assembly GCA_900491605.1 of Calamus simplicifolius. NCBI lineage: Eukaryota > Viridiplantae > Streptophyta > Magnoliopsida > Arecales > Arecaceae > Calamus > Calamus simplicifolius. The sequence continues at coordinate 797,574 of UESW01004231.1, read as the reverse complement.
TCCTAATGTAGCATATATGCCACACATTTAGGAGAACATATAGAGAAATGCTGCTGAAATTTCAACGTAAACGATGATAATTAATAACAGAATAACATATCATAGAAAATAATCTTGAATGGGATAGAGCCTTACCTTTTAGATATAGAGTGAAGGTGGAATTAATTTAGGACACTTGCATACTTGTGAAGTCTCATGATTGAACGGACCCCATGCGGTCCGGCCCTAACCCAAGCCCTAGCATTAGCCTAGCATGGACCTGTGGATAAAAGGGTTTATAACGATTACAATCTAGTTAAAGTGAATCATCGACGAAGATCATAGAAATATGAACCATTCATCCTTGCATCTTAAGCTCAGCAAGTGTTTTACTGTGGATATCCAAGTGTGCGCAATGACAAGCAAGATTGGTGGGTTGTTTCTAAAATCGTCCCACATTCAACAATCATATTAGACGAGAGTTCATCAAGTGAATCAACTGAGTGCCCTGCATTTCAAGAGGATGAGATGGAAATGCATGCAATTAAGGACGACACAAGGGCTCCTAAAACATCAGTTAGAGATCCAAATGGTGATGTCTAAGAAATTGAGGATGCAAATGTTTGGTTTCCTCCCGATGGTAATGAAACTGAATTACAGTCCGATATGGCATCGGATGTTGAACCAACATTTGACAAACAAATGACACTGATTAAACATAGAGGTTTATTCAATTTTAATTTATTTTTATAAGTGTTTAATTTTTTACATATTCAATCATTATTCGTAATTATATTGCATGAATCTTTAGTATTTTCAGAATGACGGGTTGAGGTAGATCTACCATCGAGACACAGAGTGAGCAAGGACGTAGCCCTGCTACATCAAATCACATGAGCATTAGAGATGGAGAGTTCAGATCTCCACACATCGCACTGCCTTCGATCTCTCTAGCCTAGGATGGTCATAGTCGATCGGTATAGACCTCTGAGAGTTCTTCCTATACCGGTCGCATCGCACTTGGACTGAATGCTGATGGGCGGTAAGTATATACTAATTATAAATATATGCTTATGTTTTAAAGTCAATAACTTATAAACATGCATTTTTTAACAGCTTTATTGAGCAACATAGTCAGATCAGCTCCATATTTCAGAGCCGTGCTGATCCCAGTGGCCAAGATTGGCACCATGTATCTGCGTCCACAAGTGAGTTTTATTTTTCAGAGTTTCAGGTAAACTTATTAAATATAATTTATCACTAATATAAAATTTCTTAATCTTAATCTATTCTTTCAATGCAGAAAAAGTTTACGTGTGCCCCTTCCATCCATGATGCCATTAGGGTAGCATTGAATGCTCTTGTGGCACGTCGATACTCCGACATACTTCATCATTAGAGGAGATCGGGTGAGCATCCTGTGCATGTGCCGAAGAGTATTTGGCATGCATGGTAGTAGGTGTGGCAGTTTGAGGCCTGGCGCAGGAGGTCCGCATCAGCCAGCACTAACTGTCGATCCGAGAAGGGCGTTCGTAGCATGGTCTCTTCTGCTACACCGCGGGGTCCATTTCGATTCAGGAGCACAAACGTCATATGGTAAGAAAACATAAATAATTTAATTACTAATTTAGTCATTTAGAAATACTTATATTTATATCATTTATTTTGCTTTTGCAATATGAGAAGGAGGGCAGAGATCCGGATGAGTTTCGTCTATTCAGGGCGACACACCAGGTCGATGCACGATCACGGAAGGTTGAGGTAAGAAATTAGCTTAATTTATAAAATTTTATTCAAGTTCATATATTGATTTATTTATCGTTGATTTTATAATTCAAAGGCACGAGTCGAGGAGCTTCAGTCCCAGGCATCGTAGGTTGACTCCACTGATGGGGGGCCGCCCATCGAACTCTCATCACAGGAGAGTCAACATGTATTTTTGTAAGTTGTTGGTATCCAGCCGCGAGACTGTAGGGTCTATGGTCTAGGCACTAAAGCTTCTAGATATTTTTTCCATCAGGGCTCTAGTTCGCACTATCCTGGTAATATTCCAGCCGAGCATTTAGACGATATTCGGAGATCTATTATGGAGGAGGTTCAGCAGGAGGTTCGGTAGGAGTTCGAGCAGTGCACGAGAGAGCTTTAGCAGGAGTATCAGCAGAAGCTCGACCAGCGCACGGAAGGCCTTCAGCAGAGCTTGCAGACATGAGAGCGCAGATGCGTTAGATACAGGATTTGGTTCGCCTCATGTGGCAAGGTTCATTCAAGCCTCCGCAACCTTCACGTGATCGTGATATTACGGATTCTTGATGTATTTTTTCTTTACTTTTATGTTTTGTATATGAAAACTTTAAAATATTAATTTTTTTTATATTTTTGAAAATTGAGTGATGAATGTTTCGGTCAATATTTAAATTAAATGAAATTGTATTAGCAAGTTTAATTTATAATATTTTTAGTTTTATAAAAAAATTAATTAGTGATGCTATTACAATGAAAGTTTTTCATTGCAATTATTTTTAAAATATTATCAATAAATTAAATTAAAAACATGGCGTTGCAAAATTACGATGCCAGGCCTGGCGTCACAAAATTGCGATGCCAAATTTTGTCGCAATTTTGCGACGCAACTATGCGTTGCTAATTAGTTGCTAAATTGCGACGAATGCAATTTAGTTGCAAATTAGCGACATAATTTTTTTGTATCGCTGGTAGAGATGCAATTGCGACGGATTGTAGATTGCGACGAGGTTCACCGCGACTCCCAAATTGTATCGCTAATGCATCACTAAATTCATTTAGTTTCGCTAAAGCTAAATTTTTTTGTAGTGTATTTTCTAACTTGGATGGTAGTTACAAGATAATTTTTTTTACAAAAGAAAATAAAAAAAAACTCAATTCTTTACAAGATCTTAGGAAGCTTCATCATGTGAGAACATCTTTGCTCCAAAAAGTGAGCCCAATCTCATATAAAAACTTATAATATAATATCTAATGATATTAATTTACTTTCTTTGTAATTATATTATACACTTATAAAATTTGATGCCGGGATCTCATTTCCCTCACCTTTTCTTTTAAAAAAACAAAATTATTGTACAAGATGAGCACTACCCCATAATAATGAGCCTTACAAATTCAGTAATTATTGAAAATAATAACAACTCAAACTGCATCTCAAAGTTTTATATTAAGCACCTTTTTTTTATTTATTTGAATGACAAAAATGTCATTCTTATACTGATATTATACGTAATTTTTACAAAATTAAGATTTTTTTTTTTTTTGGTAAGGCACAGGGTTTGAGTACATGCATCTAATTTTCACTGTAACATATATAGGACCCAAAAAGAATATTTATTGGCTTAACAAGCTCGCTCCTTGTGCAATTGAAAGAACAATGATTTATGACACGATGTGATTTATTTTATGATAGAAAAGATAAAGGAAAGGAAAAAAAAAAAAGAAAAAAAGTGCAATCCACACATAAATGTTAATTGTGCAAAATATAGAATATTATGAATTTTCTATTCTTGTAAAAATTATTCTTTTATTTTGTAGTTAAAAACTAGTAATGGTTCTTTTAAGCGTGAAACAAACTATTATTATAAATAATGAAAAACTTACTGGTGGTTATATATCGAGGCTGATAACTGTTTAGCATGCTTTTCAACTTAGTTTCTTTCGAAATTGTTGGCAAATTATTGTGTATTAATGCTGCTTAATTAATTGATCTCACCTAAAAGAAATGATCGAATAACTAAGTTAGTATCGATCTTACTGCAAGATATAACGTACACTTATATATGCATGAGTACAATAATCTCAAAAGAAAAAAATTAATGTAAAATACTTTTCAAAAAAAATTTAGAAATCATCAGCAGCAGCCTTAGAATGTTGAAAGCCTCATATATATAAACCAAAAATGTATATATTTATTAGTCATAATTCATTAAAAATAATCCAAATGCTACATTCAAGAGAAAATTTTGCATCTATTATCACTAGAAAACTAGAAGAAAATTATGTCAAGGCCAAATTAAGTGCAAGAATATCAATCATTAGGGTCTTGATTTTTTTCTATCTCCTTTTCCCTTAACTATATATTTTATTATTTTGCTTGTATGATAGTAAAGTTTTAATAATAATAAGTTCAATCAAATTGAGAAGGTAGGTTCCATGCATCTTGAAAGTAATCATCAGAAGGAAAAAGATAACACATATCCTCTTTTTCCAACTTGTGAAGTAACATGATGCAGCTAGTCACCATCAGGGAATTGGTGGCAGTGCATTAACTCAATGGTGGACAATCTACGATAGATGCAGTGACACTAAATAATTAAACTATAATTGGACTGGCATGTAAAAGAGATCTTTACACATGCCCCATCTTTTTTGCATGAGATGCAAGTTGAGAACCACACCGAGTGTGGAGGTCACATGAACGGGGCCCTAAACCTAGAGCCAGTGAATACGCAATTGGATTATTTTTCACTTAAAATACATGCTTTTGTAACTGATGATTGATACACTTTCTATACTTTCTATTTAGCTGATCGATGTGTCCATTCTTGTATAGTGGATGTTCTTTCTTCATTGGAAATTTTTCATGGCAAAAGACGCACTTTCTATTCCTAAGCCAAATCCTCGCACTAAATGAGTGCAATTTTGGACCATTCCCGTTGAAGGAGGTTTTTCAAGAGCGCGAGTGATGAACCCATTTCACATCATAACTGCAATGTCTACAGAGTCACGTGGAGTCATACCCTACGTTTTGAACTGCAACTCCACATTCGAAGAACATGGAAGCAGAAGTCGCCAATCTTTTTAAAGTGCTTTGAAACGGTGAGTTATATGAATGCCCCCATATTCTCTTCTCATGTTTGGTGGAAAAAGAGAGGATTGTATTTGAGCTCATCCACTTTTTTTTCTTTCTTTCATCTATATGGAACATAGTATTGGATAATACTGAAATAACATGTAAATAAATTAAATGTAATAAAAATGCATATGTTAAGATAGATATGTGGTAAAATTTAAAAAGATAGAATTAAAAATAAACATATAAGAGAAATGATAGGAACTAGTAGCCCCAATTAAAGATAAAATGAGAGAAAATCGAGTATTATGGTTTAAACATATACAACGAAAACCTTTAATTTAGATACTCCAGTTAGAAAGAATGATATTTTAACAATCTATAGTAAAGATAGAAATAAAGATAGATCTAAATTAATATAAAAAATAATTAAAAAAGATATAACGATTTATAATTTGAATGTGACTTAGTCCTGAATAGAGCATAGTAGAGGAAACAGATTCATATAGCGACCTCATGTAGTTGAAAAAAAAGGCTTAGATAAGTTGAGTTGAGTTGAATATCCAAAATAAATATCAGAAAAAAAAAAAAACGGAGGTGGTAACATTTATCCGGAGGCTCGCCAGGTTGGAAGTCGGCAATTATTGACCCGTTCAATGCGAGGATGAGAGCCATATGAATGGGACGTTTGCATAGCCAAGGAAATATCTCGGAATAATTTTTGAAAGAAAAAAAAGTTTGAAGAATATAACATATATACTTTTAACTGGATGTGGTGTATTGATTCATAGGTTGAACAATGATTCAGTGGTGAGCAACTGAAGCAATACGATGACAGCATCAACAGATGGGGCTCCACAAGCTCCGGGCCAGAGAGTTTACGGTGCACCGAGATGGTCTTCGAGGTTGACGAGGACTCGAGACAAAAAAGATTCACTATTCGATTCCCTCTTCCCATCTGCCAAAAGATTGTTCAATCCTTCAAGGAAGACGGCGATAAGATGGCTAAATAAGTAACACCTAACATTAAGAAGAAAATTATTAGGTGAGAATATACATTTGATCTGACGAGCTTCACTCAAAGCTTAATTTGGTCTTCAAACTTTTGTTATTACAATTTTATCCCTTAAATTTTAAAAATATATTTTTAATATTTTATTATATAAATTAGTTAAGATTGATGGAGTAATTAACTTACCATTCTATCAACTAATTTACTGCTCGCATCAGAATGACACATCGATTTTTCATTAATTTTAAGTGGCTCACGTAAGATAGGTCGAGAATGCAACATTTTTAAAAGATGTGAGATTAAGCGATAACAATTGAAAGTTTAAGAATTAAAATAAATTTTAAGTGAAAGTTTGAGGATCAAAAGTATATTTTAGTCAGAATATTATCAAACTACGAGCCAAGTTATTCATGAAACAGTAATAGTTATGTTTGCTAGAATAACTCTTTTATAATATTTTTGGCTATTTAGAAGTAGAGCTATAAATAAAGAAAATTCTTGGAACATAAGAGAGTCGTATAAAGATTCAAGGCATTGTATATAGCTTTTGGACTAATGGAATTGAGGCTCAGTTTCTCAAAAAACTATATTAAAAAAAGGTAGGCTAACCTTTGCTATAATAGCTTTTAAAAGTTATTTATATATTTATTTAATTATAATTCTAAAATAACTTTGAGCTAGAGTTGTAGAGTATTTTGGTCTATTAAAAAGAGGATAATATAGTTTAATGAAAAATTATTTGTGTCGATGAGACCTTTGTGCCAAGAATAGCTTATGTTCAATAAGCAAGTTTAATGAAAAATTATTCTTTGCTCATCTATTTCTTAAAACTAGATGTAAGATTTATTCCAAGTTTTTATTTGGTAATGGCATTTTCGAGTAAACAATATCAAGTCATGGAATATTAGATGACTCCAAATATAGGAGTGGAGGGTGCCCACATGCATCATCATGTCTCATTCACTCCACTACTTGCCAATAAAGAATATATTTAAGTAAAACTACTTGCGTGAATTGAAAAACTTCGTGATGGATAGAGACCATTTTGTAGTTGAGAAAATTTAAATTTTGACAAACCTCTGCTAATATGAGAAATATCAAAGCTAAATCAAATCAAGATGGGATGTTGTCTCTAAACAATTGCTATCAACAAATTCTAACATTAAGATAGATAAAGAGAAATAAGCAAAGAACTAGGGCAGTTCAAAGGCCCCACAACTTTTTATTTTTAATAAAAAATAGAGGATAATATTTACAAGGGGTAGAATATACAAGAACAAATATTATAGTATAAGAGGTTTCAGGGTCTCGTAGGCCTTGCCAGCATGTCCCTCTATAAAACATCCTCAAATTTTAAAAGTCTACAAGAATTTACAAAAGATAGCTAAAGAAGAAGAGGATTTCAAAGCAAAGATTTGCAAGTTCCTCTCTAGGACATATAAAACAAATTGATCTTTAACTAGTTTCCAAGATAAAGGGATGAAGGACTTACTCGAGGAAGACCATATAGAATGTGGATCTTAAGGAAGAGAGGGGATCTAGAGTCTGTTCAAAATAGGAGATTGGATACTCAAGGTTAGCGAACAAAATAAGAGCAAATTAGAGATGATTTCTAGCAGAACCTTGCATATTAAGCATCCTGAACTAACACCCAATCTTTCCTAGTAAGCCTATCACCTATTTGAAGTTGATCTTGAATAGCAAGCCATGAAATTTTTTTTATCTTTTTGAAACTGCCACTTTTCAAATAATAGAAAGGCCAAGCAACTCCTCCCCGGTTAAAAAAAATTGTAGGAGCTAACCATATAAGTAGGAGTCGAGCATAGATGGTCGCCAAATAGGGATATCACTATTTGCAATTTGCCTCACAAAATTAAGGATTACCTCTAGGTGTGACCTTTGAGAGGGAGTTGGGATATCAAAAGGAGGCCAAAGAAGTTGGTGATCCAATGGTAACGACTTCAGCTCTAGAAGGTTGAGACTGGAACATTAGACTTAGTAGTGACTTCAGAAGGATAAGAAACAAGGAGCAAAGTAGAAGGTCATCAATCCAAGGGTCTTCCTAAAATTTGATAGGTGAGCTCTTTCCAAGTCTAAAAGAAAAAAAGTTCTAAAACCCATTCGATACTAAGTGCTACCTTTCAAAATCGAAAGAAGGATGGAGAGGTTTTCTAAAGTCTGATTATGGACTTTCTTTTGGATTAGCTAGCTTAATTAATGAAGCTCTTCCACAGACTAGAAGGACAGAGAACATAACCTTCCAAATTCACTTAGCCAATAAAGCTTTATTTAAGGTATTAAGGTCTTTGAAACCTAGACCTCCTTTTTGGATTTGCATACCATCTCCTAGCTAGTTTATCAAGCTATGAAATCTACATTCCCCAGCACTTTCTTTCTAGAGAAAAGCTTTTTATATTTATTAATTATACTATGGACCATTTTGGTAGTTTAAAGATGGGCATAAAGTAAGATAGAAGGTGTTGCCGCCGGGATCCGTCCTCTGACTCGGACGCAGTCGATCTCCAGTGGGCGGACCTGCACACAAGTCCTCGCGCGAGAGGCGTTGGGGGTGGCCCTCCGTGGAAGACCCTCCGACACTCAAGTCAGAGAGAAGAAATCGGCGATCAACCAGAAAATGGGGAGGTGAATCTCTCCTGGAGACCTCTCTGGGGGCGGCCAATCGTGAGCTCTAGAGGACAAGAGCACCGACGAGCTGCCGGCGAGAGCGGAAGAGTAAGAGTGGGGGTGTAAGCGCGCAAGTGTCCGTACCTGAGGGAATCTGGGAGTGTTCCATTTATAACTGTCACCTGGATCTTGAGCGCCTTCTGGAAGGTTCAGATGTTGTTAGGATACGAGAGTGGATCGAATCAGGCCATTGTGGGGCTGTTGGGATCCGTATCTTGTCCGTTAGGGGATTGACGGCTGGGAGAGCTCCTTGATGGCTTGAGATCTGGTAGATGTGTAGGTCTCCAGCGGCCTTGATAGGTTCTAGGCCACTTCTCAGCATGATTCCTTGCCTAGGGTGCCGTTACAGTAGGCTGAGGCTCTCCCACGTCAGGTTTCGCGGAGGTGGGTATTGGATCGTGGATCGTTCAGCGAAGCTGGGTCATGGAGGTTCGGAGGAAACGAACTACAGGAAGTTCGGAAGAGCCAAGCTATGGAAACCCAGGAAGGCCGAGCCACGGGAGCCCGGGGAGGCCGAGCGACGAGAGCTCGAGAGAGGCCGAGCTACGGGAGCTCGAGAGAGGTCGAGCTACGGAAGCTCGGGGGAAGCCGAGCTATGGGAGCCCAGGAGAGGCGAGCTACAGAAGCTCGAGAAAGGCCGAGCTACGAAAGCTCGGGGAAAGCCGAGCTATGGGAGCCCGGGAGAGGCGAGCTACAAAAGCTTGGGGAAGCTGAGCTATGGGAGCTCCGGAGAGGCCGAGCTACGGGAGCTCGAGAGAGACGAGCTACGAAAGCTCGGGGGAATCCGAGCTATGGGAGCTCGGGAGAGGCCGAGCTACTGAAGAGGTTGGTATTAGCCTCCTCGTACGGGTATTGATGCAATGACGATTTTACCCCTCAACAGAAGGGTAGAGAGAACTGAGTTGATAAGGGTAAATTAGTCACAAAAGGATAGACACTTTCTTTTCTAAACTACTAATCTTGAGCAGATTTTTTCCAATAGGAGGATCCAAACTTGTTTCGATAGTTTATGTTCTTATAGAGGAAGCCCCAGATAAATAAAAGGAAAAAAGGCAGACTTATAGTTGAAAAGAAAGAGAATCTTTTCATTTTAGAAGTGAGGATGTTGAGGTTAATGATGAGCTTTTGTGGAAGTCGACTTTCAAACCCGCTATAGCTTCAAAGCCTAAAAGGATGACCTTAAGGGATAAAAGGGAGGAATCATTAACGGCATAGAAAATCAATGCCATCAATGAAGTGTGGATTGTCATCGATGTAGGTTGAGGATGCATCGAAAGGAGAGATGGACACCAATCCCTTTAATAAGACCTTGACCAGAAGCTTTGATGAGAATTCTAGAGAACATCTATCATCAAGATGAATAGAGAATAGGAGAAAGGGGGCCACCCTAACACAAACCCTTTTGACACCTAATCCAATGATCTAGGTATCCATTGATGAGAGGATCAATTCAAGCCATGGTGATAAGGGACCAAATCCATCCAACATTGTTGGGAAACCTTGTCAACATGTAGATCAACAAGAAAATCCCAATTGACATCAGAAAGCTTTTTCAAATTTAATTTTATAAACTAGGCTTTGCATTTTAGACCTACCGTGAAAGATGATTTCATGAGCAACCAAGAAGGATGTAATTGTGGACCTATCTTTGATAAAGGACGTCTGAGAGTCTAGAATAAGAGACAGGAGGAGAGGGTCACTTTGGAAGCTACTGCCTTAGAAAGAATTCTATAGAGATTATTTAAAAGGCTAATTGGTTTGAAGTTTATGACAAAGGGCATTTTTTTTTTTTGAAATAAGAGAAATAAAAGCACAGTTGAACCTATGGATATCAAGGAAGCTTGCTTGGAAGTTATTGAAGATCACAACCAAAGTCAGATTTTAGGAAGTCCTAGCATCTTTTAAAGAAGTCCATGAAGAAACTGTCCAGACCTGAAGCTTTGGAGCCATTTAAAGCGAAGACATACTTGATTTCGTTCATTGAAAAGAGGCAATACAGGGCTAAGAGATTGAGAAGAGAGTCAAAGAGATCAGCTCAGAACAGATTAATGGAGGGCTTGAAGGAGTCGAACAAGATACTGAAGAGTGGATCGTCCTCTTTCTACCCTTGGAGCATAGCACGCATTCGACCAATCCCAAGTCATATGGAGATGCGGAAGCGAGATGATATCTCTGCTGAAATTCTACAGCAAAATTTTAGATCTTGATATTGGTAATCTTCCCGGATTGATTAGCAACTAGGATTTTCTTTGGTTTCTTGCGCCCTAAGATTGTAAGAGAAGGTCGTGGCCTCTCTTCTTCCTCACGTGAACCTTCAGATCTGATCTAGAAAATCAAGAGACGCTGCCCAAGGAGAAGGTGTTGCTAGGGTTTCTTCCTTCTCCTTCCTTGAGAGAGGCGGTTCCAAGAAGATGGCTAGGGCAGAGATGGCAGCAATAAAACCCTAGAAATCTAGGGCATCTA